>JAOTRH010094863.1:0-16301 GCA_034768845.1 Heliamphora exappendiculata
TCGAGATATTTTGACTATAAATATCTTGTGTGAGATATTTTCATCAAAATATCTCCCCCTTCTCTCTCTCTAGCTTTGAGCTCACCAAACGCTCTACCTTCTCTCTAACTTCTTGGGGGCCCGGGGCTTGGTTTTTGATAAACCAACTGCTGATCCGTAGTATCGGCATCGTGGTCTATGCATCCATCCAGCCAGAATTTAATTCTGGCGAAGCTCGATTTTGCACGTGGATCGAGACGTCGAGTTTTAAACTCACCGAGGTAGGATCCTAGACTGTATAACTGTTAGAGGGTACTTCATGTAATCTTACGTGTTTCCACCGTTTTAAAATACATGAAAAAGATGTTTATGTTCTAGATCCGATTTTGGGTTTAAACTATTTTTCGGCGTTTCGGGTGGATGAAATCTAGCTTTGAGGGTTTCTTTTGTGGCCTTATGGTAAGCTTGGGCTTATATATCCTTATGGGTATCAGAAACAGAAGTTTGGAGGTTTAATTTTGGGTTTGGAGCCAAAAACATGCAAAAAATCGTAGCACAAAACAAAATCTGGGGAAGTTTAATCGACTGGACCTTGAAGGTCAGTCGACTGAAGTTGCTACTGTTTTGATTCTTTATTTTTCAGAAGGTTTTTCAGATGACTAGGGGCTTGGGCCAATCGACTGAGGTCCTGTGATGGGGCTTGGGTGTTGTTTCAAATGGTTTTGGGTTCCCTCACTTCCTCGTGTGATGTTTATCCGAGGTTTTGTTTGAAATTCTATGGTTTCAAAGGGGTATTTGAGGTTTTCAAGAGGTTGGTTTGAAACGGAGTCTTGGGAAATTTCAAAATGTGTTGGTTGAAGTTTGGAGCTAGCGTTTGGGATTGAGTCTCAACTTTTAAAACGTTTTGGGTGAAAATATGTTTTTACATATATTGTTTGATCTCCATGGTTCATGGATGGGATCCCTTTTATATACATGTGTTGTATATCTGTTAGCAGGTTGGATTTTATAATGCTATTCATAGATGTACCTTGACAATGGGTGTGTGGTTTAGAGTTGGGCTTCCATTGCTCCTTGGTAAAAGTCCAAAAACGTGCGCAAAGTGGGTTCGCTACGGTCCCCCCGTAAACGTGGTATTGTTTAACTTCGTCCATCGATCGTGGAAATCTGTAAAGAAGCGAGCCGTGATTTGGTTAACTTCATCCATCGGTCATAGAAATCCGTAAAGAAACAAGTTATCCCTTGAGTGGGTATGTTGTTGTGACAACGTATAGAACTTGTTACCTTTGTCTTGAGTTGACATAGTCGGTACATAGGATTACATTTATTGTGTCTCCTTTGCTGTGTGTTCCGAGTCGAGAATGCTGTATTTTAATGTTTTTCCTTAACTGTAGCATGATAACTGTCAGATTATATGCATAGTTTCAAGGATGGAAAACTGATGAATTATTTAGAAGAAAACCTGTTTGGCTTTTGTGGTCAAGCTCGCTCCCACCATATGATTGCATGACTTGTATTACAGTTTACAGTCTACTTTTCTATTGGGTTTCGGCTCACGGTGTGGGATTTTCTAAAACTTTTCAGGTGAACGTGAGGTGATGACCTTGATGCCCGTTGAGACGGAAGACTAGATGTAGTTTCTCCTATTTTGTACATGTACCTTTGACATGTGATGCCTGTTTCAGAAGGTGAGTTTTATACGCCTTTTGGCGATATACTTATTCATGTATGAGAATGCATGTTTATAATTTTATGAGAATTCAACTGTGAAAATTTTATCCATATGTTATATTTGATTTCTAGCTGTAAAACCTATTTTCTTAAATGGGTGTTTTGGTAGGCTTTCGCGTGACCCGGATGTTTGAAGCGTGACATCTTTTGTGTGTTCCCTCCCTTGGGTTGACTTTTTGTCAGTTGTATGATGCTTGAATTTTAGTCTTTATTTCTTGGAGTGTAAGTTCAAAACTATTCTTGTTTGGGTGGCAAATATATATTTCTCTTTTTCGAAAAAAAAATACCCAAGAAGATTAGTGAAAGACAAATTATTAAGTAGTTAGTTGCATTATCCAATTTCTTGCAAGTAATGATTTTTTATTTTACTTTTTATTTGTTATAGGGTTTTATTTAGTACTATGACGAATTTGACAAATTTCAAATTTTGTTTTTCTATAATGTTATATTAAATATAGATCTTATTTTATAAATCATAATAAGTAAGTTTGAAAAGGGTAATTTTGAAAAATAAATACTTACAACAAATGTTATGAATTTTAAAAATTTGAAATACAAAAAAAATATATTAAAAACTTATCATATTAGTGAAACAACACATTCTTTCTTTATAAATGACGTTGACTTTTTAAGGCATAGTTAATAACAGTAATAAACAAATAAAATTTTAATGTAATAAAAACTTTTGAGTGAAATTAATCCTTTTATAGTTATGAAAAATAAGGGATTTAGCTCCTCTCTATTGCTCAAATAAGTTTTTGTTTAGCAATTGACTTAAAGTTATTTTTTTACATTTTTTCTTAAAAGTTCAAAGTTAAAAATTTTTGTTTTTTAACTCAAAGGCTTTTAGCCTTTTTGCTTTTTACAAAATTTTTTATATTTTTTTAAAAATATCATAATTTTTATTATACACGTCTATTTTTTTTTATGAAAATTGTATTTTTTAAGTCTATTCGTCAAAATCTATCAAACAAGATTAATATTGAATATAAAATTATCTAACAATAAATTTTTAAAAAATATAATAACTTTGAGCAATGATTTTTGCTTTTTGGCCTAAAGCCACTTTATGTCTTTGATTTTAAATTCACTCATATTCCAACCAAATAAATTTTTTATTTTTTTGGTTTAAAGTGATTTTAAACTAAAAAGTCCAATTTAAAGCCAATTTTACCAAACAAGCTCTAAATAAAAAGATATTTTTTTTTATTTTATGGTGTCTATGGTAGTTGTTGTTGATAATAATTAACCGTTCATATATATAATTGAGTTAGCTATATATATAATTGAGTTAGCTATAGGGTCACCATACATTTATACTTCCAATTTTCGATTAATTTAACTTTTTTATATAGGTGAATTTTTTTTGGTAAGCATTACAATATGAATGTTTCGGATTATTAATTAAACCAATTTTTTTTTAGTTTTTTTGAACAGTTAGTAGCTACTTTTTATCAGCAGTGGCGGCCCGATATTTTTTGAGCTTTCGAGATATTAAATAAAGGCCTTTTATATTAAATTTTATTTATTTTTTATTTTTTGAAATTTTATTTTTTGGCTTTTTGAGATGCAAGATTATTAATTATATTTTTATAATCAAGTTTTTTGTTATATTTTTTTCAATTGATAATATAGCTAATCCACTTAATATTTTTTATGACATAGTCAATCTAAGATAAGATTTTATTAATTTTAATTTAGAAAAATTTCTTTCTACAAAAGCTACTATTACTAGAATTGTTAATAATATTCTATAAGCAATGCATAAATTTTAAAAAATATATAATCTTTTAATTAATGTAGCGTATCAATTGGAGTCTTATTTTTTTCTTCGAGTGGAATAACTTCTTTTAAAATCTTTAATTCTAAAAATAAATCTAAATCATCAATATTACTAATGGCTTCATGTATTTAAAAAAAATCAAGATTAACATAATTTGTTTTCAAACTATCATCGTCTAATATTTTTAAATTTTTAAAATTAAATAAAAAACCAAAATTATCTTCATACATTTAAAATTGTTCAAATATGTTCTCAATTGAAAAAATAGCATAATCTATAATATATAAAAAATAAATAATTCTAAATTTTTTCAGCAAATTGTGTTATCTCCTCATTCACATTTTCGTCAAATTGTTTTTTCTATTAATTACAAGTTTTTCATAAAATATTGGTTCTATTTTTATTTTCTCCGTAATCTCTATAGTTGAATTCATAGCAGTTGTAAATTGAATTTCTCGATAATTGTTTTAAAAAAAATAAAAACTCTTAATTATTCTATACCAATACTAATATGCATGTCTTTTGATTATAAATTTTTACTAACTGAATTGACGAAAAACAATCTATTATACCAAATAGTTATACCTCATAGAAATTTAAAATCCTCAATATCATATGTTACTAAACAATTAGCTCTAGTTCTTATTTTAGGGTCTTTACTAAATTTTATTAATTGCAACATAGCATCCCTTATTTGTGGAGCTTGAAAATTTATTGCTTTACGCTTTCAAGACGGTTTTTTCAATGTGTTTGTGACAACGGTTTAAGAGTTAATTCTTGTAACATCTCGAACTCCGAAAACTCGTGAATTCAACCCAAACTCTTTAAACAACCATAATACAAACATGTCACAAAGGCTAAACAAAAATCCTAACCTTCAAGAGTTCATTTACAACACTTATATTATTATTAGAGTCATCCACTTTATTTTCTTTACAACCATAATGCAAATACAAAGAAATACTAGATCTTTCTTCTAGTCATTTTCCACATGCATCCTCTGCCTTGATATCGCTTCAAATCCTCAAAACCTAAAATGGTTTTATATACATATATGAGCCGAAACTCGTATGACAAAGACTAATCAAGTGTTAAGCATGATTTGTGAGATGTGATGGGTGCAATCGAAGTAAATGCAAGTTTCATCATTTTTTTATATATATTCCCACGCACACCCATTTGTTCTTTCCAAAAACTCTTTTCAAAACATTCATTTCTTTCACATAAAATCATATTAATTTCTCATCATCCAGTTTTTTTGCAAAAATCACATCACATTATAAACCGGCGTCGGGTCCAACTTATAGAAATCCCTCCATATTACTTTCCAATAGGCTACTCAAAATCATTGAGTAATATATAGCTCTAATAACTCACCACAACGCAATTATAACTAATGAACCGGTATTGGGCGCAGCTTATAGAAACCACTCCTTATTCCCCCAATAGGCTACGTGAAGCCATTGGGTAATAGAAAGCTCTATAACTCACCACGACACAATACCACGTTTTGGGAGCTAATCCGTGGGCACGTGGTCCCCATCTTGCGCAAGTTTCTGGTCTTTCACCGCGGACCCGCCAGGCCAACTTAAATCACATCCATTTATACGGTTCATTATTTGTTCAAAACATTTAATCTCGCAAATCTAGGAGTCCAACCCACAACTGATTTCTCTCCTAATAATTTTCACGCTTTATTATTTGATACACATATCAAATTTCCTTTTCTCATTTTTCTCACCAAATTCAATTTGAGCATTCAAAATTTCTTTTCATATCATATGCATCATAACCCAATATATTATGTCTCATGTATCACATCTCATTTACCCATTTCATATAATATCAACACAAAGCTTATCCGATAGAAATTATATCATTTAAAGAAATGATGCACCCATCATATGCATATATAAATATATTAGAAATTCATATTCATTTCCAAAATTAGAGGTTTTAAGAAATAATTATACTAAACCACATTCCTCAAAGAACTATTTTTGTAAACCAATATCCTTTAAAACTTATTTAAACCAACACGATTCAAAATGAAACAAATTATAAGTTCAAAATATTTTTAAATACGCACAATCGAGGGTTTAACTAATGTAATAGAGAAATCCAAAAGCTATGTTTAAAGTTCTCAAAAGTTAAACCTTTAAGCAAAACATCAAAAATTTTGAAAAATAACCAGACCGATCGATCGGTCATCGGTCTCTTGCCTGCACAAGAGGACCGAGAGCATCAAAAGACCGCTCGATAGACCGATCGATCAGTCCATCGAGCCGTCCTACTCTAGGCCTTCTTCAAGCTAAAAGCTTGATTTTTAATACTTACAAGTCTTGTAGCACCTTTTAAAAATCTTTTAGATAAGAAATAACCTCTAAAAGGAGAGAAAAACCATTTCAAAACCTCCCTCAGAGCACCAAAGTTTCTGTGTTGAGCAAAAACAATCCAAAAATCTCTTTGTACTATATTTTCTTAAAACCATGGATAGTCATTTCTTAAAACCCCAAAGTTCACAAATTATTTTATTCTTTTATTTCAAAATTTCACCTTATCAACTCATTCAACGTTTCAACACACACATCTAATTAAACATATGTTTCAACACTTTCATTTCACATCTCCATAAAACCAACCCACCATCATCAATGTACAAGAAAAGTTATATCTTTATACTTTCAAAACATCCTCTCATTTTTACCAACCTCTTAGCTTTTCATCAACAACTCACATTCATGTAATCAAAGATACCCATACAAAAACCCCCATCGATTTATACTTCTCTTTATATCACATATCACATTTCACTAGGGTTTAATTTAGTCTCAAAAACTTCAACACAAATCATAGTAAACCACAAAGCGTAGTCAAGATCCTATCTCAAAGAAGATTCGCCATCAAGATTCAAGCCCTGCGTGAGCTCCAAATCGCCAAAGCTCAACACACGCAACTTCAAGGGAGCTTCTAGCGCCTACCCACCCTCTCCAACGGCCGCTCGTGCAAGGAAACAGTAAAATCTTCAACTCCCACAAACATGGAAACCCTCAAGGACCTCCATAGACTAAACCCTAGCTCGCTCCCAAGCCTTTAGAGAGAGAGGAGAGAAGAGAAAATGAGGATTTCAGCCCAAAAACCGAGATTTATAGCCTCTTCCCGTCACAGACCGATCGATCCGTCTTTCACGACTACACTGTTGGCCAAACTTTGAACAACCATATCTCCTTTTATCCGAACTCCAAATAGGGTCGTTCTTGTGCTCAAACTGAAGCCCCGGAAGTCTACTTTCCAATGGTTCAAACTTCATATCAGGATTCATTTTGTACAAAAAGTTATGACCAATTTAATGAAGGTATATCACTTCCTTTCACACACTTTTCACATATTTTTGTCTGAATATCCATTAGAGCCTCATATTCTTCTTCTAACATAATTTTCACGTGCTTCCAAGCTTAAAATATCATTAAGCTTAAGTTTTAAGTCCTACTCCATCAACACTTAATCATTTCTAAATGAAAGCACAAAATATCATTAAGCTTAAGTTTTAAGTCTTACTCCATCAACACTTAATCATTTCTAAAAATAGAACGGGTCAAAGTCTCACAATTCTGGTACATTATCTTTTAAAATTTTCTATCGCTTTGTAGAAAAGAAAATAATGAATATATGAGTTAATTGTACAATTCTAAAAAATGATATAAATTTAGAATAAGAATTGACCATTTTACAAATTACTAAATTAAAATTATGACAACCACATACTATGTAAAATGCTCTAGAATTAATATCTAAAAGTTTTTTTTTTACCCCTTGTTGTTTTTCCTTTATATTAGATCAATTATCATATCATTATCTACATATGTTATTAATATTAACTATATATATATATATATTTATTTATTTATTTATTTCAAATATTCTAATTAATATTTTTTATTTGGGATAATTACACTTACCTCCATGAGGTTTAATTTTTAACATCAATTGTACCAAACTGTTAAAATTTTCGTTGAAATTTAATGAAAATCTCCCATTTTACCCAAAACCATCATTCCCACCCAAAAATCACCTTTCAAACCATCTTCTCCCCCCAAAATCACCATTTCCACCCCAAATTTCAACGGAATGGTGGTTTTGAGAAATGTGATTTTGGGGCAGAAATTGTGAGTTTGGAGGGAAAATGTCGTTTTGGCGTGGGATGAGTGGTTTTGGGGTGGGAGGAGCAGTTTTCGTTAAATTTCAATAAAAATTTTAACAGTTTGGTGCAAATTGATATTAAAAATTAAATCTCATGGGAGGTTAGTGTAATTTCAAAGATCACATGAGAGGTCCATATAATAAGCTTAAACTTCAGGGGAAGTAAGTGTAATTATTCTTTTTTATTTTGATTAAATGAAGTTTAATTTATTTTATTCGTATGCCTAATAAATAAATTATATATATTTTTATTTTTGTGAATATAATTTATTTTAAAGTTGATTGTATCTAATAATATATATTATAAAAAAAAATTTATAAATTTAAGGACTTTATTATTTTAGAGGCCTTAAGCGACCGCCTAATTTGCATAACAATCGGGTCACCCCTATTTATCCTTTGCATATCTGAAAGGTCAAAAACATTCATAGGTATGTATAATTAAAGTTAAAGATTGGAACAATGCTCCAAGTGAAAAAACACAAAGACCCTGTTTAGATAAATGGCTTATTTACTTATTTACTTATTATAAAATAAGTAAAAACATAAATAAGCAAGTTATTTTGGTTAACTTGACTTCTAAGTGGCTTATTTACTTATTGACTTAAATAAGCAAATACGTTTAGCTAAATTTTGACTTAAATCTTGCTTATTTAATTTATTAGCTTATTTGTTTATTAGCTTAAATCTTACTTATTTGGCTTTCTAAACAAAGTTGCTGATTTGAGACTAAATAAACTAAATAAGCAAATAAAAAATTTACCCAAATAGGGCCAAAGTTACGTAATTAAGTTTTTCTTCTTATAATTAATTTGCATAGGGGAAGAGCTGTCTAATAATAATTAGTGGGGTCACTAATTAATGAGTTAAATCATGACTAAGTTGGGTGGTGAGTTCTTATAGTAAGTTGTTCTATTGTTTATTTAATGTGTCAAGTTGTTCATTTAAACTTCTCAGTGCAGACTATTTTTTATTTTTTTGTAATGAACTGAAAGACTTCTCGGTTTGCAAAATTTCATTTTGTAAATTTTTACTATATAAATAATAATGGTCTTCATCATTTGAGAAATTTATTAGTTTTAGGTCAAGAAGTTTTCTAAATCAAGTTTTTGGTTTTTCTTTTTTTGATATTTTTAAAACTTACAAATAAAATAAATTTTTGAAAAAAATCAGAATTTAAGAGCTAAGAAATTACAAAATTTCTCAATATCTCGAAACTGATAAATTTCTTAAATTTAAAATTAAAAAATAATTTTGAAAATAAATAAATTGATAATTTTTATTCTTTTTTAAAATTGAAAATTTTTCTCTATTTATAAACGATAATCAAGTTTTTCGTCTTTTTAAATAAAATCTCATATTAAATATCAATCTTTTTAAATATATCACGACAAATACATTATAAAATAAGAATTTTGTAACATGAAAAATAAAACTAACTCGTCATATCAGTGTTAAGCATGCGCAATTGAACTCCCTATCAAGTTGTTATTGGTTGACCGTAGATTTAACCCAAGACCCATTCAGAATTTGAACTCTTCTTTTTATTCGAAAAGAGGTATTAAGCCTTGCTATATTTCTGTTGGACAAGAAATCAAACAAAAATGTACATCGGTAGAAATAAAAAAATCTCAAAAAAAGAGTAAAGAACCGTTACAAAAGAAGAAGAAACAACATTTACAAACAAAGAATATCAAATCTCTTTGTAAGAGAACACAAAATCCTACGAGAGGAGGGCACAACATTACATAAAAATAAAAATAAATAAAGAAAAAATTAGCTCATATGGTATTGCTCCACAACTTTTATAAAAAGAACTGTTACATCCACCTCTATTTTATAAGGTTAATATTTCATGTCCAGATATGGTTATCCAACATGATAAAATGCGATAAATGACGTTATATTATGGTCCGCGAATAAATTTGTATCTAGAGAAGATAGTTGCGAAATAATATTTTCACTTTCGCATCAAATGCATAAAGATTCGCCGCTGGAAAATAGATGTTTGTTAGATCAAAATAATTTCGTCGTTGATAGACGGTAGCCGCTCGATCACCCAAATTAAGAAAAAAGAAATAGAAGCACAAAGAAACATAGAAAAACTATTAAAAACAAAATTTGAAACAAGAAAAAATAAGACGAAAAAGGAAGACAAAAACACTAAATAAAATAATAGGAAAAGAGAAAGGGAAAAAGAACCAAGAATGGATGACTCTGGAGGAGGTGAGCGCCGCTTCCTCTAAAAAAAACCTACAAAACCCTAGTTGTTTTATTGTTAGGAATTTAAACTCTTTTTGGTAGTGGCTAGATTGCACAATTTGGAAACTGCGATTATGAAGGTCAAGCAATCGATTGTCTTCGTCATCATTAATTACGTGGCCCTCAGGATTATATAATGGAGCAAATAGTCAATAGTAGAAAAGGATTACTGAGTGGAATGTCAAGACTAGGCCAATCGCTAGTCTTTATTCAGACATTGATCCCGTTTGGGCTTTTGCTAATTTATATGATTTTCTCTATTTTCTATTTTTTGATTTTAAAATTATTTTTATTATAATTTTTTATCTTTTTAAATTTCTTGATGAGATAAAAGAGAAATTCTTTTCATTAAAAATCGAAAATAAATAACATAAAATCTAATTTATTAGCTTATTTTGACCTTTTTTTTTATTGAACTTTTTTTTTTTGTATATTTTGATAAAACAAATTTACTAAAAAATTATATTAAGCAAAATAAAATAAAAAATAAGTTATTATCTCCATACCGGACCTTTGTTTCCGAGACTACGAGACTAGCTTTTACAGAATACTGCTGCTTAAATTAAGCTTATTGTCATAAAAAAAAAATTAAGCTTATTGATCTTGACTATTTTTTCAAAACTTTTCTTGTGGGATATATTTTCTTTTTTTAGTAAATTATTTATTATTAACTAAAATGAACATATTTTTCATATCTATCTCTTTATGAAAAATAAAAAAATAAAAAAATAATTTAAAATTTTAAAAATTATGATAAGACGAAAAAAGACCGTTAATTCATTTAAGTATTTCCATTTTAATTTAAAATTAATTGGTTTAGCAAATATATGCAGAATTTCTGATTGTTCTCATCCTGAAAATAAAAATAAAAAAATAAAAAAATAAAAAATGAACAAAAATAAAATAAAAACAACACTTTAAAAAAACAATCTATCAGAAAATGCGTTTAAATTATTGAAGGTAATATAGCATAGTCCAAAAAAAAGAAATTTGGTAATATAACAGCCTCGTATATGTTTGCAGGTGATGGATAGAGTTAGGGCAGCTTTGGAACGCGGGATTAGGGTAAGAGTAATTGGATAAGGGGTTATATGGAGCTTATTTTCTAAAATTTTGTATGAAAGGATTAATAATTGGATTATTTGGGTACTAGTCATTTTTTGGGTTGTTATAAAAGAGTCTTTCTTATTACTACGGTTTTGTTAATAGATGTAGTCTCATCCTCTTAGAAACATAATCTTCTCAAACTGATTTATCCTTATTTTGTATATAGATAAGGGTTTGGCATTCATATAAATTCTCAAATTTTTATGTTTTAAATGGTAGCATCTTACATACACAAATTTCTTTTTGTTGACATGCCTTATTGGTTCGTGTCGTGTTATACTAAAAATAATTATTTAAATTCTTAATTTAACAACAAATCTATAGGATAGTGGTTAAAGTTCGAATGTCGACCTTACATATTTAATGCGATTATGACCTATTTATTAAAATATTTTATTGTTGATTTTTCTTTTATAAAAAGAGTGGAGTAAACTAATTCTAGTTGAATTGAAAAATAGTTAATCTGAAATAAGAGTTAGAGTTTGAGAGAAATTCCTAAGGATGTAAATCCTCTATAACCAGTAGTTTTAGTTTCATTCAAACTCTAATTTATTTTTAAACGGTTCAACTCAATTCTATCACGACTATAAGACCGATAAAAATTTTCAAGAAAATAAACTTGAATCCAAACCTGGCATATTTTATCTAGGATTCTGGCACAGATCGTATAGGGACTCGATTCCTTTTTATTTTGAGGATTAATTTAAAACTTGTTTTAACACTTACGGTGAAAAGTGGAAAGGTGCTTTACTTTGAGAAAGAATTAAAATTTGATCATTGTAATGGCTATTAACAAAAATGGTATGCTTAGTAGTGCATGAGAACGATTGTCGCGGGTTGTTCGGGTGAGTTTGAGATGTTTGGCTTATGATTTGATTTACCATTGCATCCTTTGTTTGGGTTCTCACCCAGCGCTGACCGCTCGAGCAGTAGGAAGCCTGCTCAAGAGGACATATGGTAGAGAGTTTTTAACTCAGGGGATCGCTCGCGCGGTGGGGAGTCCACTCGAGCAGACTGTCGGCGAGCAGACTTTATATTGCGAGTTTAAACATTTCATCCTCATTCTTTTCATCCCTCTCTCTCTAGAATGAAAGTGGAGACCTAAGGTTTGGTTGTGGTGGTGTCTTGGAGCCCTCCTTGCGCCTCTAGAGTGGATCTCATGACTCTCTCTAGAGTGAGCAACCATTGGAGAGTGACTATGCATATTGAAAGCTTCCCATTCGTCACCAGGTTGGAGAATTAGCCGATTGGAGCTTGCTAAGGTTGGATCCTAGTTATTTGAGCTTCCAAAAAGTAGGATCTATTACTATCTATGAAAATTTGTCAAATATGAGTTATATATTTTGACTTTATAAATAAAAAGCATGAAAAATCTAGATTTTAGAAACCCTCGATTAGGGTTCGAAGTTAAAATGTGTTGAATCTTGTGTTTTCGAATGATTTGTTAGAGACAAACTTGCCAAGATCATTGATTTGAATACAATTTTTTGATAAAAAAAAATACTGGATGAGCAATTGCCGAAACAGACTCCAATTTAAAACTTTTTGATATCGAACAATCAAAATAAAACCCGTACTCCCAAAGTTAGATTCAGGATTATACCTTTCGAAATCTGGTAGAATGATTTCGGTTACTATAACAACCACGAATGTAAATTCTTCAAGTTGAAACCTCGATCAAATCTTCTACTATATTCCCGAATGTGAGTTATGAATGTAGGGTACGTTAAGATCTATCGTGACCTTCAACATGCTAATTTAATCGCCTAGGATTTATGTGAAAACCCTAATTTAATAATGAATGTGTAACTTTTTTTTATGTCACAGTTAATTACAAAAAAAAAAAAAACTCGCCTGCCCTTGAGGTAATTTCATAAAAATATAAATTACAATTCATACTACTAAAGAATCGTAATTGCACACCCAACCACATTATCAAAATCGATTATTCGAGCTACTGATCTCCCCACATTAAGATTCTTAATACCCGCTAATTAAATTTAAATACTGACAATTTAATTTAATCGGCTTCTTTAAAATTCTTTAAGCTCTTCCGCTTAACTTATTTGACAGCCGAATAATTAAATCTACCTGTAGAATTTGGCTCGGTCAAAACTTATAAGCTTCTTTAAGGGGGTATTGCCAATCTCGAATAATCAAAAAGTGGATTCCGTCAATAATTAATATTCGCCATAAATTTAATACCGCTATCCAACTCACTTGGAATATTGACCCGTAAAAGATCGCGCACTTTAATGAATCAAAACAACGAATATTAAATATAAACAAATAATAATTATTTTGGGATTAAGAGTATAAGCACTCATAATAATCTTGGAGTGTGAATTAATTTATATGGTCAGTACAAAATTAATTACTCCAATGTGGTCCTGTTCAATACACACAAAGTGTATTAGCACAGCGAGTCGGAACAATAGACGACGCTATTATCTATTTCTCGTAACCAAGACAGGCCTACTAAAACTTTACATTACAGTCGTGCCGATGGTTTGTCCAATTTCATCTAAACTGTAAAATAAAATTTATATTCTGCAAGAGCCTATAATGTCACGCCCCAAAACCCTAAGTCACGTGAAAATCCATCAAACACCGGTTTTATGAAAATATAGGTTTGCATATATTTAAATCCACCTATTGAAACTAATAGAAAACTAAACAAAAGATATCTCTCGTAAATAAAAGGCATACTGCTCCAACATGCATACAGTATATTGCCTTATGGCGTATAAAACCTGCCTTCAGGAACATGCATACCACAAAGGAAAACAATAACAGTCTTCCGCTATCATGGGCACCACTAGAGCTACTCATGATCATCATCCACATCATCACCTGAAAAAGGTTTTACAGAAAATCCCACCCATGAGCCAAAGCCCAATAGAAACAGACAATCAAGCTATAAAGCAGGAAATATGCAATCATATAGAGTGGGAGCGAACTCAACCACAAAACCCAAAAGGTTTTCCAATCTAAAACCCTCAAGTTTTCCCATCAGACTACATTAGTCTACCAAAACGGTTTTATTAACATAAAACCCATGTTTTCATCCTTCAAACCATGTGTTGCAAATAGTGCAAATAACCAACCACAGTTAAGAAAAAACAGTAATCAAACATTGTTCCCTCACAGAATGTACCATCATGGAAAAGAAGAAGAAAGAGATCCTATGTACCGACTCTATCACAAGGGGATAGAGGTAACAATATAGACTCCTGCCCATTACCTAGTCCAGAATCATTTAAGACCTGCTAGGTAATTACAAGTTCTATACGGAGCACCACGACGTAAAAGCTAACCTTACGGGCCCGACAACTCGAGGGAAAAGAGCACCCAAACTGACATTCTTTACGGGAACTACCCCAAAAGATAACAAAGGTACCTATACTGTGCACATTTTTGGACTTTCACTGAGGGCAACTCGTGCCAAATCCCCGTCATCCCGGTACATCTAGATAATCTTTTATAAAAATAGTACCGTAGCTCAACTACAAAAATATTTTCTCAAAATAATACATTATGCATATATATAGATTCATTCATCAACATGGAGATCAACAAAATATTTTTAAAATATTTTTTCTCATTTTCAACAAAACGTTTCAAAACCTAAGATCCAACCCTGAATGCGAGCTCCAAACCTCCAAAACACCAAGTGTTGAATTTTTTCACAAAACCACAATTTTTTCACTATTTTTAAGAAAATCCTTTGAAAACCATACTACCACATGTCATACAGTACTATAAGCCAAGAAAAACGAACAACATGCTTTCTATTAGAAAAACAAGGCTCAAATAGAAAATATGACATTTGATGCATTTTCTACTCGGTAAAAACACATATAATTGCATATAACACCCCCATAACAACAGTAGGTCTAAAATCCTATCTCGTTGGGTCAAAACCCAACGCCTCAAAAATTGGACCTCGTTGGAACGAGAATCTGACCGGATGAGCGCGAAGCTAACAGCGTAGATAGTAGGGATCCACAAGCTGATCGTCGAAAACTAGGCTTGGGCAGGTAAAATATGTAGAGAGAAGGCAGAGAGAATGAGAAAAAGAAAGCTTTCCCAAATATTCCAGGGGCTGAAATACTTATAAGCTTGGCAAAAAGGCAGTTCAGTAGATTGAAGAGGCCACTTCAGTCGACTAAAGCTCTTCAAAAATCGTGAACCGCCACAGTTCTGTCGACCGAACCCCCTAGTTCAGTCGATCGAACTCAAGAAAACCAGTTCAGTCGACCGAACATAGTCGTCCAGTTGACCGAACTCCAAGGTTTGAGCCTATTATTTTTGGTCTCAATTTTTGTATTCTAAGGCCAACCAAACAAGCCTAAACAAGGTCCGAGAAGACATAAAACACATTTACGTGCTGTTCTACAACTTCAAAACATAAACCATGCATCGATATTACATAACATGAAGGAAAACACATCATCTACATATATCAAAATAAAATGGTACAGGGTCTCACAACTCTCCCCCCTTAAGGAATTTTTCCCCCAAAATTCCTTACAAGGTCACGAGGTAAAGAGGTCCGGGTATCTAGCACGCATCCCAGACTCAAGCTCCCAAGTCACTTTCTCAACCCCATGATGAAGCCACTGAACTTTGACAAAAGCAATCGTTCTCCCCCGCAACACTTGCTCTTTCGTATCTAGGATCTGCACTAGACGCTCCTCATACGTGACATCCTCATCAACCCGCAGCTCAGCCCAATCTAACACATGCGATGAATTAAGCTCGTACCTCCGAAGCATCGAAACGTGGAAAACATTGTGCACAGCTACTAACTGAGGTGGCAAGGCTAGACGGTATGCTATCACCCCAATCATCTCCAGGATCTCGAAGGGTCCAATAAAACATGGTGATAGCTTCCCGCGACAGCCAAATCTCATCAACCCTCTGCGTGGCGAGACCTTCAAAAACACGTGATCCCACACTGCAAACTCTAACTTCTCCTCCTCCGATCTGCATAATTCTTCTTGCGGCTCTAAGCTGTCACCAGACGTTAACGAATCATTGCAATCCGCTTTGTCGTCTCCTACACGAGATCAGGCCCCAAAATAGTGGTCTCACCCACCTCTGTCCAACAAACAGACGACCTACACGATTTACCATATAGAGCCTTATACGGTGCCATTCCAATACTGGACTGGTAACTGTTGTTGTATGCAAACTCTGCTAACGATAGATGATCCTCCCAAGAACCCCGAAAATC
>JAOTRH010094874.1:0-16301 GCA_034768845.1 Heliamphora exappendiculata
TGATTTTATTCTGATTTGATTTTATTCTATTATATCTTCTTATTGTTTATCCCTATTCACCTATAAATAGGCCATATCTTGTACAGTTTCTATAGACAGAAAATATAGAGTTATTTTTTCTTCTCAATTTCTTCAAGATATATGTCTAAATTATACTCAAACCACCTGTAATACATGTTAATGCCGGTTCCACCTTGGCTTGTCTCTTTATAATAAAGGCCCCTAAAACATAAACACCTTATCAAGGTCACATTTAATGTAATTATCACTTTTCTCACCATCACAACACCTAATTTTTTTTAAAGTGAGACGCTTCTCTCTAGTCTTTTTTGAGTTCAAAATGAACTCATTTTGATTATTTAAATTATTTAATTTATTATTTTTAGTATATATATTTATTATGTTTATAAAAAATTAAATTGATTGAATATTGTTAAGTGTCTTACCAAATTATATTTATATTAAAAAAATAAACAGTGATTTTTATTTACACTGAAAAAACACCTGACACGAGAAGGAAAAAAAACTTTAGGACAGATAACAATAAAATTGAGAAAATGGACCATTTACAAACAATTTGTACCATAGTCCCATAAAGAATGACCATACAAAGTTATATACAGTAAACAAAGGGACCACTTTGAACCAAACAAATCCATAAATAAATTATTTCAAAGTACAATCAAACAAATAAAGGCCATAAAATTTATAAAAATTATTAAAAGATAATTTTCAATCATGTCAAAACAAAACACACATAAAAAAAACACTTGAACCCTAAAACGTTACATGCAGTTGAAAGATAAAATTTGACATTTTGGATTTTACGTCAACCCTTAAATCTTTACTATAAATCTCCTATTTTGTCGAAATTCAATATAGAGGGTGTTTAGCAAAACTACTGCTTACAGTTTTTAGGTTCTTATTATTAATTTTAGCTATTAATATTTTCAAACACCAACAATTTTTATTACAATTTATAATTATTATTTTTTATTTTAACTATAAGTTATAATTTTTACTAAATACTCACAACTTCTGTTACAAGTTACAATTAATAAATTATTAGTTTCAGTAATACCAAACACCATCGTAAAACACAAGGTTTAAATCTAAATTATTACAAACCCTAAAAATTCCCCCGCAATTTACTAATCTTGTCGCTAAGTACTTTGATGATGTGTGAAATAAACTGTATGCTATGCCGAGGAGTTATAAATAAAGGGTAATTTAGTCATTCTCATATCACCATTTAGAGAGAAACCGTTGCATTTTTAGTCCATGCATCATAACGGCTTTTGTGGTTAGTTTCTAAAATAGGAGGGGATAATTTGCACCCCTAGATAAATCCGGCCACAAGGGGTAAAATAGATTTAATTCTTATTTTATCTATGCCAATATTCTTAAAATGTACTCGTTGATCATCTATAAAGATTCGGTATAACTGCTCATTCAAATACTAGATATTTTTATAGAAACTTGACATATAAATGCTAAAGAGTAGCATACATGGTCATGCATTGGATTTGCTCTCCAATGATCACTGGTTTAAATCTCCTCATGACTACTGGAGGTTTAACCGGTTGTTAGTTTTAGGGTCTTGTGATTAGTGGAGGTACGCACAAGTTGACTCGAACACCTAATTATTAAAAAAAAAAAAACACTTGACATATAGTTATGGTCGTCCGGCCCAATCACTGCAAACCCCTTTATAAGGACTAAGGAGGCATTCCTTCTCTTAACGTTTTCCACATTACAGTGTTCATTGACTGTCCTTTGGCACATAATTACCATTTTAGATCACCTTCTATTCAAATTAATAAAAGCAATATCTCCTTCCAGATTATAATTTCCAAACATCCATGCTCCATATCATCTATTATTTATCATCGTTTTTTTCTGGTAGGATTTCTCTTCAATTATTGTGTTTGTGAGAACTCAAAATGTTTATTGAAACAGATTCGTTATCACGTTAGTCTTGCTCACTGTGAAGGTCAGCAGTTCGATCCTGGGCAGCGTCAACACTGCTGTTCTTTCAAATTTACTTTTCTCAAGAGTTCCTTATTATTTTCTCAAACTGTAATCCTGGAAAAGGGATCAGTTTTTCGGGGTATTTATATTTGTAATCCTGGAAAAAGGTTCAGATTTTTCGGAGAATTTATTTGCGGTACTTGGCTCTATTACGGTTTTTTTTTTAACTCTTTGCAAACAAAGTTTAAGAAAATCGAACCAAATCTAATCTCCATGGGACCATGGCTGATTTAGAGTGTGAGTTAGAGTTGCTCTTAGTATTTCAAATTACTAATTTGATTTATATTTAAAGAAACACAATTAATAATATTGGTTCAGTTTTAAAATTAATTTGAACCAACACATGTTTTTTTTTATCGGCTATTATTGATTCTATCTTTACCTTGTACACGCACAACATCTTTGAATTTATCCACTAATTACCGGAACATGCTACTTCTAGTACTGATTCTGTATTTCTATCTTGCTTTGTACAAG
This sequence comes from Heliamphora exappendiculata, assembly GCA_034768845.1. Classification (NCBI taxonomy): domain Eukaryota; kingdom Viridiplantae; phylum Streptophyta; class Magnoliopsida; order Ericales; family Sarraceniaceae; genus Heliamphora; species Heliamphora exappendiculata. The sequence continues at coordinate 2,509 of JAOTRH010094874.1, forward strand.
CAAAGCATTTCATAATTTAGACATTAACTACAGTTATTATTATACTATATAACTTCATTTAATTATGCACCTTATTTTCCGGTGAATGTTGTCGCCATATGTGGCGTTTTGGATTCTAGCTGATTTTAAAGGTTTTTATAGCTTATTGAAAATTTGTAAAAAGTTATTGTGTCAATTTGTCTTTTGTTCGGCTCTTTGTGGTCTGATTGTTATACTCATTTCTTATTAATAGAAAAAAAAATGTTATAAAAAAAACTATGCAGCTTCTATAACATAATTTCGAAGATTATTTTAAATTCACAAACTAATTGTTTTAAGATTGTTGGTTAAAATGAGTTATAAATTATTTTTAATAACTGTCACTGTGTTTTTAAATCGAATCAATCTAATTTTTATTAGTGGTGAGTTCAAAAAATTAAAATTAATAAAAATGTGAAATCGACATAGCTTTGCTAAAATGACATAATTAAGTCGTGAAACCGACATAACTTTACTGAAGTGACGTAATTGTCAAAATAACTTTGCTGAAGTGACATAACTTGGTCAACTGATATCCTTATTTTTAATAATAAAAGACCGTGTTTTCAAATCGAATTAACTTAATTTTTATTAGTTTTAGATTCAAAAAATTAAAATTGGTCAAGCCATGAAGGTGACATAACTTTGTTGGAGTGACAAAACTTAGTAGGCCAATATCACTAGCAAAGTTCGAAGAAGATTCAGCTAAAAGGAAATCAAATCTTGCGATGATTATGCAATATGAACGAACACAACTAATAACTTGCTTTCCAAGACCATTTCCAATTGGGATCACCTTTCTTGTTCTCAAAAGTTGTTGGGGGAAAACCTAAGTACACGCTTTACTTTGGATTGTATGATATGTACTTTATAAATTTTATCATACAAGTGCATAACTAAATCACAAAGATCATAATTAAAAATTACACTGATTCATAAATCAACAATCACAAAGTTTCATAAATTTAACCATAAAAAACCACAACAAAACATCATATAATTCAAAACCCACAACTTTTAATTTGCCATTTTAAATATTTCATAACTTCACTTACAAACATTCATAATTTCACCCCCAAAAAGATGAGATGTGTCTTGAAGCTTTTTCAAAAGTTGTTTGCCCTAAACAAACAATACAAAGATTAAAATCATTGATCAGTTTCACTTTCATCACCAAAAAAGAGGTTTTGGTGATAACTATCTCAATTCACTCAGTTCATTGCATCATAATCATCAAGCCTCTCATTGTACTCCAGTACTTTTCTCTTGATCTTGGATGAATCTACCCAAGTAACGAAGTCTTCCATATTTCTTGTCACAAGGAATGCTGGGTCAGTAACGGTCTCAGGACCCACTCGGACATGTCCTTGCTCTATATACGTGACGGCGTCTTTCAAGTGTTCAGCAAATTTCAGCTGCACTAAAACAGTCGACAGCCTGCGCCTGCAAATAAAAAAATGGCAGCAGACCCAGCATAATCAAGTATGGGCAGTGTAGAAAAGTTATATCTAACATAAAAACTTTAAATTGGTTTAAAGATCTCAACATCATATTAAGTTATCACTTATTTCATATCCAATCAATGTGTAACCTTTTTCTTTTTCTTAATCAATCATTGTGCATCATTTTTTTTCTTGCTTTTTATTTATAACAATGGTGTGCCCTGCATAGCCCGATCAAATTGGACCCAAGTTAGCTCGCGCATCTGGGCAGTCGAGAACTAATCCTTGGGCCATGATGTTAGCAACCAAGTAAATCCTCAGTAGCCCCAAGAGGACCCTAATTAGCGATCTGTTGAACACAAAACCAATGTCTTTACCAGTTGAGCTACCTGTAAGGGTTATGCAACCTTTCTTTTTTGAATATGTTAAGAAGCCCCCTTTTGGTACCATTTAGAAATTTTATCTCCAACATAAAAGTTTAAACAAGTAGGTAGAGAGATCCCAACATTATATTAACTTGTCACTCATTTTTATAACCAAGCAATGTGAAATTAAATACTCTTTCAGGGCAAGAGAGCAACAGACCCAACAAAATTGCAAATGAAAGGGAGATTAACAATAATTTTATAATCAATTCGCGAAGTTCCATTGCAAGAGACATAAAATGGAATTATAAAATAAATATAAAAAAGGCATGAATTCCTATTAACCATTAAAGCCATGTTAACCGAGAGAATTCCAATACTGTTATAAGAGAGAATCATGATGTGGTATCTGGTCATAGGTTGATGGGCATATTTTAAAACTGTGCAGCTCACTTACCGGCAGAAAGACGACACTGATAGGCGATCACACAAAGCCAAGCTTTTTCTAGATGGTATGACACCAATGTTATACCTAGATTGACAAAGAAAAGAACTTTTAAGTACTAAATACAGTGCTTAATTATAACAAAGTTACAATGGTAATACTGAAAAGTAATGATAAGGATTGTGATACTCAGTTGCATGAAGAGGCTTGCAAGTTTTAAATTGGCAATTTATCCTGGGATAAATATGACACTGTTAGTCATAGACTGTGCCATGTCTGGTTGCTGCATAAGCATACAGGATAAATCTAGTCAAGTATGTTCTATTCCCCAGCAGAGTCACCACAAGATCATAGCCAGTTTGTCAGCATTCCTTAGTACATAGAAGCGTCTTTCTCTTTGTGCAAGGAAACTCCTTTCTACCAATACCAACTGATTGCCTTAAACAAAAGGCGCTTGTGTGGCAAACAATTCCGATATTTGTCAATTTCTTCAAAGATCTCAACTCAATTTATTATTTTTCTCTTCTTCATGTGCTCTTTTGTTACATGTCTATTTGAAAAGGCATCATCCATTCTTTGATTTAAAGGAGTACACAATATATGATGAAAAAACCCACTTGTTGCCGCTCCAAAAGCAGGATTTGGGATGTTAAATCGGCACATTTCTACAGAGTATTATAAAGATCTTGAAAGTAAAAGTTTTGGGTAAGGACAGTATTTTAGGCCTTCAGGGGAGTTAATTTTGGACAATCTGTTTTCCATATCTTAGTGCTCTTCTTTTATAGAACTTGAGTCCCTGATTCAAGTCAATGGAGTTCAATAAACAATGATGGTAAGATTGAGGATTGCAACTCTGCAAGCAAGAATAGCATTCACCATTCGCATAATTGCATATATAAAGATATCACAATGAATTGGAAAATGAGGCGCTAGATGTGTAAGACCGGATTCATCTAAAATACCATAAGGCATCAAAACTATTGAGGAACAAACAAATTTTTGATCAAAAAAGAAGCTGTAATTGCATGGCAGATCAAACTGAATAGAAAACACATACAATGCTCAAAATCATCATTTAAGACTTACGGACACTTGGGGAAGAGTTAACCAAATGTGTTGAACAAACAAAAAAAAAGGCTGGCCCAACGTGCGACAAGCAAAGAAATTCAAGTTGTCAAATTTCAGAAACAATTTAATTTGGGTAACCTAAATAAGTAAATGGTATCCAAATACAAACAGGTTCGTCTCACATTTGCTAATTAAACAAAGAGCTGAAATTGGAGTATGGGAATAGGCACGCTTTGAGATAAATTGGAGTTTCCGCAACTAAACCACGAATTTTTCATTACTTTTAAATGAAGAAAGGTTGCCTGAGATTGAAATTATTCATACCCTCAATACATATGACTAGCCTGTACTAGGAAAAATTATTCAATGGATAGGAAATACCACGTCAGCATACTGATGTAGTATACCAGGACAATATACGAACACCATGTATTCATAATTTTATAAATTGACCCCATATTAGGAGCAACAGTTATTGCACATCAACATGACTCTACGAACGTTGTGCATTCATAATTTTAGAAATTGACCCCATGTCAGGGGCAATAACTATTGTACATCAGTATGACCCTACAAACGCCATGTATTCATAATTTTAGAAATTAGCCCTATATTAGGGGCAACAGTTATTGCACATCAGCATGACCTATGAACGTCATGTATTCATAAATTTTAAAAATTGACCTTACGTTAGGCGAGCAGTTATTGCACATTAGTACGACCCTCTCCTAAAGGGACACAAAACATTCATGTATTGGCTAGCAACACCACATCAGTATACCGACGTGGTGTTCCCAATCCACTGAATAACTTCTCACTAGGCAGTTGAGGCTGAACCTGGTGAGTTTGTAACCAACAAACCCATAACATTAACATTAGAAACAAGAAGGAATAAAAAAGATATACAGGTTTGAAGTGTGGAAAAAATTAACAAACCCATAACCTTAGCACCAGAAACAAAAATGAATAAAAGGATATACTAAAAGCTACAATTTGAGGTTAGATTAAAAAAGAGAGCTTCAATTCAATTGTTCTGCAGAAAAAAAAAACGATTGATTAGTTAAAAAACTCACAGCTTTTCAAGGAGAGAATCGGTCATCTCGACCCGAAAAGGGTCTCTTGGATCCATTTGCTTCAATATATTCACTAGCTTCTGCGTACTCCGACACAGAGTCGAATACCTATTCATTGCAAAGAAAAAGGACTTAAAAAAACGAGAATTACAAGGAAGTACTATTTTTTACCCAAATGATCGAAGCTAATGTCCAATTCATCCACTAATTTCACATAGTAACAGAATACTCTTATATATCAAATAAATCAATCACCAAAATTAAAACAGAACACACGCGCGCGCGCGCGTATAGAGATAGATATAGACAGAAGGAGAGGGCGGTTTTTGGTACTTCTTGTAATCATCTCGCCCGGTGACGTGATAACGCTGCATAACATAAGCTTCCCTATGGCCACCTTCTCTCTTCCATTCTAGGAAATTAACCTTCTTTAACAGCTTCTTCTCATGAAACTTGAGTTTTCTCATGTTTGCTCCCCTCTTTCTATCACGATATTATAATATATATATAGAGAGAGAGAGAGAGAGAAAGAGAGAGAGAGAGAGAGAGAGAGAGAGAGATGAACTTCGCGAGCAGGGAGGTGAAGGAAGCTAGGGTTAACTGAAATTGAGGGGGGCAAGGGTTTGGACTATAGCCCTCTTTGGGCTAATTTTCTTACTTTTTATTTATTTTTGTTTTTTTGGAATTTTTTTTAATATTTTGATTAAAAAATTATTTTTAAAATTATTTTTATAAAATAAATCAAAAAATAAATTTTTTTATTAAAAGATAAAAACAAAACTCATTTAGCTTATTAATTTATTTTAATTTTTTTAAATTTTTTATTATTTTAATTAAAAAAATTTATTTTTTTACTTCTCTCAATTAAAATAGTCAAAAAAAAATATAATAATTTAATTAAATAATAAAAAAATTTATTAAAAACAAAATAAATCAATTAAAATCAATAAATAAAGGATTATTCCAAACGACTCCTATAATACAAGGTTATGGCCTTAGTTTAACTTCAATATGGGCCAATTTACAATGTTTTATTAGGCCCAATCCCACAATATTGCATCCTGTGGCACTCTAGCAAATGGCCCAGTCCATCTAAGTAATGGAATTAACTTCATGGGTTCACCACTGTTCTTCCATTTTTACCCCTACTTTTCAAGTTTTGGTTTGGAGGGTTTCAATTTTTGGTGGTGATTCCCCTCTTTCCTTCTTTTCTCTCTACGTTCTCTCCTACCAGTAGATCTGGTCGACGGATCTGATCGACGGAAGGAGGTGGATCATCGCTCCTTATGTTGTCCCAACTCCCTATTTTTTGTAATTTTTTCGATACATGAATAAATTATACTTTTATGCTTGTGTTGGAAAAATTTACACTGACAGGGTAATACGGCGACTAGATTTATTATGTGCATGATTTTTTGGCCAAATTTACTCCGAGAGGGGTGCTTCGACCAGATTTGCTCCGTAAGTTGGCTAGATCTATTCCGCGGTGATTCGTCCTCTTGTTTGGGTGAATGTCTTGCTCGTTTTGTTTGTTTTTTTTGTGTTTTTGTTATGTTGTGATCCGTCTATCTTGTTTTAGTTTATTTTATTTTTTTAATTCTTCATATTTGTTTAGTGTTCTTTGCACATTCTCCTTGTATGGAGATTATCTTTCCATCGTTAGCATGGGTTTTTTCTCTCCTTATAATAGAAATTTGGGGTGTTTTTCAGTTAAATTCGTAGAAATAGTAGGGTGAAGATGCAATTGCCGCTTCTTCTCTGGTGGACATCGTCGACAAGTGCGACATTTTGGGTTTCAGCTGAATTTAAAAGTTTTTAGGGCCCATTAAAAACTTGTAAAATGTTATTGTGCCGATTTCTCATTTTTTCGACCTTTGGTGGCCCAACTGTTGTACTTCTCTCTCATTAATAAAATAAAATAATATTATTAAAAAAAAGGGTTACTCCTTAACTCTATTCTTGTTCGGTGAACAAAATAAAAGGGTTTTTTTTTTTCTTCCCAGATTTAGTAAGATTCCACCTACAAAAATCTGCAATTCCAAATGCAATATTACCAAAAACAATAAGGTTATTTTTCTCCTTTTTGCCACAATTGGTAAAGAGAAAACACTCACGTAACCATTGTACTTTCTGTCACAATTGGTAATTGGTTCTAATTTTATTTTTCTCAAGAGTTCTTATTTTCATAAGCATGCAGTTGATGATCTACGAAAACTGACGTTTTTAAATGTCACTACTAAAGCCTAAAGGCTAAAAGCTATCCGATTGAATTTGTAATCCTAGAAAACAAAGAGTTAAGATTTTCTGGGGTAGTTGCCGCACTCGGCTTTATTATGTTTTCCTTTTTCCCTTAAAAAAAAAGTTCAAAAAATTCTAAAAATCGAACTGAATCTAATTTCTATGGCTGAAGTTGGATTAGTATTTCAAATTAGTAGTTTATTAATAATATTTGTTTAGTTTTTTAAATTAATTAAAAATTAATTCAAACCAACACATAAATCTAGTATTGATTCTATCTTGGTTTGGACATACAAAACATTTTAGAATTTATCCACTAATTACCGTGACATATGCTTCTTCTAGTACTATTTCAGAATTTAGCCACTAACTACAGTTATTAACTTATTATTATTTTAATGCATCGTCTAACTATGCTGCTTCTATAAAATAGATTATTTTTAATCACAAACTATGCTACTTCTGTCATATTGGTCTACTAACATATGGAACTCCAATAAATTAGTAATGTCAGCTTCATGGCTTGATAAGTTTTAATTCAATTTTAATTTTTTAACTTAGAATTAATAAAAACTAGACTGGTTCGATTTGAAAACATAGTGTCACCTATTATTAAAAATAATGATATCAGCCAAACAAGTTATCTCACTTCACCAAAGTTATGTTGGCTTCATGAGTTGATCATTTTTTTTTTTTTGAACCCACTACTCATAAACAATTTTATTTTTTAGAAGCCACTACTCATAAAAATTAGGTTTGTCCGGTTTGAGAATTCGATATTAGTTATTATTAAAAATATAATATAACTCATTTCAATCAACCATCTTAACACAAATAGTTTGTGATTTCAGATAATCCTTTAGATTTATTTTATAGAAGCAGCTTAGTTAGGTGAAGTTATATAGTATAATAATAAGTTAATAACTTTAGTTAGTAGCTAAATTTTGAAATGGTTTGCATGCACAAATCAAGATTGAAATAAAGAATCAGTACTAGAGCAAGCATGTGCCGGTAATTAGTGGATAAATTCTAAAATGTTTCCTATGTACAAACTAAATAGAATCAATACTAGATTTTGGTGTTGGTTCGAATTATTCTTTAATTAATTTAGGGAATATTATTAATAAACCAATCATTTGAAACACTAAACCAACTTCAGCCATAAAGATTAGCTTTAGTTTGATTTTTTGATTTTTCTAAACTTCTTTCAGGAAGAGAAAAAAGGATACATAATAGAGCTGAGTACGACAAATAGCCTAAAAAATCTGAGGGTTTTTTGTTTTTTTTTTTTCAAGATTACAAATTCAATCGGACAGCTTTTAGCGTTTGGACTTTAGTAGTAATATCTAAAAACATCAGTTTTCGTAGATCATCAACCGTTTAAGAAAAATAAAATTGTGAGGGTTTCTTCACTTTGTGCACATACAAGTCTTCGCACATTTGAGATACAGTCGCTGGTGAAGCCTCGATGCCACCACCATCGACAATGACTCAAAAAAATAACATGGCTCTTGCGTCGCATCTGTCATTAACCATGACTTAGAAAATGACATGAATCTCTCGCAACATTGTCATCGAAAATGACTTAGAAAACGACATGAATTTCGCATCACATTGTCATCGATGAAATAAAAATAAATTCTAAATTAGCTTTCTTGCATGCTTGACATCTAATTTCAAGCTAACTAATCTTTTTTTCTTTTTCCACAAAATCCAAAGAGCAGCATGTAGGTAGTTTAGACATGATATGAGTACCTCTGCATTTTTGTGCATACTATCACTAGTGAAATCTCAGGTCATATGCCGTCATCAACATCAACTTAAAAATAATGATAAGAGCATCTTGTTATACAGTCATCGATAATAATTTTTAAAAAAAGTGAGCCTCGAGATGCAACTCACCATTAGCATCTACTTAAAAAATGACATGAACATCTCATCATACGGTCATCGGTAATGACTTAAAAAAAGCAACTTTGCATAGCAACTTGCCATTAGAACCAACTTAGAAATTGACATGAGTTTCTCACCGCCTCATCTTCGACAATGACTTAGGTCATCCAAATTCATAATTATTCGTTGATAAGACCGTTGGAGGCGCAGACATAGGGATGGCTCATAAGCCAAACTACTCGTTGTGGCATTTCGAGATGGGGTTCAGGTCGACTATCTTTTGGGCTGTAGGAATAATATTCGGGCTGGGTTTCATGCCCAGGTCGGTCCATGAGCTCCAAAGGCCTAAGCTCAGCTCACTACTCTTTGGGCCCAAGCAAGCATGAGCCTTGGTTAGTCTGGGCGGCCGCTACAGTGACGGGGCCGGGTCAGCCTTGGTGGCCTTTAGGCCTTGAGTTTTTTTTACACCCCTACTTAGAACTAGAAATAATACACACGTGATAATATTTAAATATGTTAAAAAAATTTGTTGAAGTTTACCACTAATATGACTTTGTGCTACACCCTGGTTTAATGAACATTTACAAAAGTTAATCCTATCTCTTTTAGAACCGACACTACTTCTATACTCATATAGGTGAAATTCCTTTAATGTTCCTGTAACACTCTAACCCTTCATATGGCAACGATATTATCTGTTTTGGATAAAAATCCTCACGATTTTGTTCTTCCCAAGGGGTCACCCATTATTGCATCTGTAATACACCGACTCTTCACATGGTAACGATATTGTCTATTTTTGGTAAAAGCTCTCATAGTTTTGTTCTTCTCAGGAGGTCATCCATCCATGCATTGCTCTTGCTTGTCCATCTGTAACACCCCGACCCTTCACATGGTAACAATATTATCCGTTTTTTGTAAAAGTCCTTATGATTTTGTTCTTTTCAGGGGGTTACCCATCATTGCATTGCTCCCGTCCAAGTACGCTTAATTACGGAGTTCTACTAAGGTCTCTACCACTTGGGAAAAGGTCTCGTTCAATGTAATGGTCCGAAAATTTTTCTTTATAACCCAGGAACTCCCTCCCCTTTTCCGATGTGAGATACCAGGATATCACAGTCCCGATTACAAAGACACTCTTTAAAAAAAATTAAAAACTCCATTAAAAGTATAACTCATACTCTATAATGTTACCTTTACCAATTCTCGAGACAATCCTTTGGTCAAAGGTTCTAGTAACTTACTACTTGACCTTCGGAAGACAATTAATAGTTATAATTTTCTAGAATTAGTTGCCAGCATATTCATGTCTTATAATAATTTGTCTAAACTTTCCATTATACACATTATTGTATGCTTTAAACATGTTCACTACCATAGTTCAAGAAAATGGTTGCCATTGGTTGAAGCTATAACTCCATATCTAACAACATATTTTTAAGCCATTTTGTCTCTTTGTCTACTATTACCAATGCTATAAATCTTGATTTCATTGTTGAATGTGAAATAAAACTTCTGTAACATCTGTTGCTTTGATACTCAAGAAATATTTTCACCCCCAAGAGTAAATACCCAATCAGACGTAAATTTATTATCAATTGAGCTCGTAATCTACTAGCATCCGAATATCCTTCTAGTACAATTGCAAATCTTGAATAAAAGAATTTTAAATTCTTTTTCTAAATACTTAAGAATTCTCCTATTAGTTTTCAACTGCTCTTTACTAGGATTACTCATAAACTTAAAAAGTTTGCATACTGTAAATACTATATCTAGTCTCAATCCAGATAAAGCATTTGCAGTATGCTATATCAAGAATTTTGCCAATAGCTTTCTAATGCCCTATACTAGAATTACTTGTAGAGTTAAAAAGTTTGCATACTAAAAATACTATATATGATATAATATAGCATTTGCAGTAAGCTATATCAAGAATTCTTCTAATTGATTTTGAATGCTCTATACTAAGATTACTCGTAAACTTAAAAAATTTGGATATTGGAAATGCTATATATGATCTCATACAATGCAAAGTATGCATCATGCTACATTGCGCTAGAATACTCGAGTTGCGCTATTACTCTTCCAAAATTGTCATTTAGTTTAGTATTTGAATCATATAATGTGTTTGCTTATTTAATTCCAAGACGTTTTATCCGGTGCATGACATACATCATGCTACAATTGCGTTAGCATACTCGAGTTGCGTTATTGCTCTTCCAAAATTGTCATTTAGCTTAACATCTAAATCATCTAGTGTATTTGCTTTTTTAATTCCAAAAAGATGGAACTTTTGAAGTATTTTTGCATTGTAATGAGATTGACATAAAGCATAATCCTCACTATGCTTTTTTACCTCAATTCTCAAAATAGTATCTACTCAATAAGATCATTCATTTTTTAACAAAGAAATGAGATACATTTTGATTTCATATACAACTTTCATATTAGTTCCAAAAAATAGCATTTATCAATATCAAGACAGATAATAACACCGTATTCATTCGTGAATTTAGAATTAATGTACTTCTCAGCACTATTATGTTTAAAATCATTAGACAAAATAAAAGAATTAAACTTTTCATGTAATTATTTTGGTATAATGACTTAACTAATTAGCAGACATTCTTTTCATTTTCAGGGATAATGAACCCTTTTGGTTTTTTTATATAGACCTCTTCATCTAGATCGTCATTTCAAAATATTGTTTTAACATCTATTTGATGTACAAACTGTTTATAGACTCAAATGTAAAAAGGATACGAATAAATGTTATTTTTGTGATGGATGTATAGGTATCAAAATAATATAACCTTTTTTTGTCTAAAGCTTTTTGCCATTAATCTTGCTTTGAAGGTTGGTATCATTCATTGGTATGATATGATATTTCTTTTCAAATATTCATTTACCACCTAGAGATTTAGGACCAGGAGGTAGATCCACTAGTATCCTAGTATTATTAGATAATATTGAGTCTATATTGTCATTTGCAGTTTCTTTTAAAAAGGCTATATATTTGGAAATGTCAACAATGTATCACATTTTGCATTTCACTCGCACAATGTATACGTTCCAGTGTTATGTATTATAGTACATAAGATACCTTCTCTTTCCACTATTTAAATATAATTTGTCTATAATACTCTTACTTATATGCTAAAGAAAGATTTTGTAAAGTTTCTATGTAAGGCTGACTTCTTTTCAATAAAAGAAGTCTCTTTTCTTCTTCCTCATTTATTACGGTATATATATATATATATATATATATATATAACAATTTGTTTCTTTACAGTAGGTGCATTTGTTTATCAAAGTAAATCTAAGCAGATCGACCAATTCTCTCGAATTTGTCATTTGGCTTGCAAATTGAATTCTACAATTGTATAATTAAAGGAGATTAGCCAATATCACTTTTTTAAATATTTGTAAGCACTTCTCCTATTTTATGTTTTCTTTTCACAAAAAAAATCACCTATTTTCCATCTTATTCTTTATTCTCCTATAATTAAATATAATATAATTAATCTTAGTATATCTCGTCCATTATCTCATAATAATACTTGATTTTTTTTATATGTACCCATCCACAATTTTAATTTTTTAAATTTTCTCTAAATCCCAAAAGCACATGCCCGGTATATATACTGAGGTGTATACATAAATTCATAAATAGAGGCGAGTTGAGTCGGGCAGTGAGTTGATTAAACTTGGATGAATGCAACCCTTGGACTGAATGCAATTCGAGATATATATCCTTTAATAAGTTCTTTCCTACCTGCATGGAGGTTTTGTTCTTTTATTTTAAAGAGTTTTTTTTACATCTGATGTACCTCTTTTTTCGATTTTATGTCGAACTTGCAATGCATTTAACTTTTCTAACATTTTCTAATAGAAAATATCATTTAATAGTGAAAAAAATCTAATGCACTCAAAACACCGAGAATATTGCCATTTTTATTCTTGCATTCCATTTTAATAAAAGAAAAATTAGCAAAAGGAAATTGAAGAAGAGCGATCGTAAGTTCACAACGGTAACAAGGAAGCGCATTATCCATTAGGGCAACTCTATAGTCTCATTGTTGCATTTGCATATCATTCACATTGTTGCAATAGTACATTATCTTACATACTATATATTGTTCTCATTCATAGGATTTCGAAAAGAAAATCTTTATGAAAGTTTGATTCAATCTTCATAAATGAGTTTCATAATATGGTGGATCATTTGTTGTAGGAATGGGAATTTACATTTATGTTTTCGGTCTCAGTGCACCTATTTAAATATTTGCAAAACTATACTTTACATAAAGAAAGGATTACTTCATCTTTATTGACCTTATAAAATACTAAATGAGTGGATAATTTGGGATTGTTTTTGTTAATTAGTTTACATATGATTTTGTTTTTCTTTTTACAATGACTACGTACAACTAATTACTTTTCTAAATTGCGGATATAAAAGGGAAATTCGGTTTTAAAAAATAAATCAATTATTTTGCCAAAACTCCAACAGTCTCATTACATTGAAGTTTTTTTTTTGGACAGATTATAATGCCATAACTCAATAAAGCAGTAAATATACACAAATTACATCTATCCACACTCCGTTTTTCTTTTTTGCTGGATAAATTTTGGAGAATCGAGCCCCAACTCAAAGAGTATCAACTTTCTTTCTATAGGAGTTAAACCAACAATCTCCCGACACTATGCGCAATCCCGATTACATTTATCCATACTCATTTTTTCCCAATACCCACCAAGAAATCTTAAAATTATAATTGTTTTTTCGCACACCCTCTCTTTACATCCCAACTCTCTCATTCATTTGCCGGCTTCCACTCACCCTCTTCTTCCTCTACTTGTATTGCTTTTCCTATCTTTAACGCCGGTCAATATAACTCATAACCAACACACAAATTTCTAAGATTATTATTGTTAGTTTGTTAGAAAACACTTACTTCCTATTTTGATTAGCTCGCAAGTTGTTATGAACTTGGGATTGCTTTAGCACAAATTTTGTTAAATACATTTAATTTGGTATCACCCCATTGAATTGGTAAAAAACAGAAATGGTATTTAATATAAAGGGACAACTAGAAAAAAAGACAAAAGACAAATCATTGAGAGCAATAAATTGTTGGAATCTGTGAATTTCATTGGCCATTGAAATTCAGATTTCAATAGCAGATTCAATTACAATTGAATTGGTCATTCTATTGCAATTGAAGTCTGGAAACCAACAGCCATGAGT
>JAOTRH010094885.1:0-16300 GCA_034768845.1 Heliamphora exappendiculata
AAGAAGAAAAAGACTGACAGCTTATCGCCTTTGATCATCAGATTTTCAGGATCGGAACTGGCCATGGCTCTAGCGTCCACCTTCCGACGACTCCTCTGGGTGAGCGTAGAACGCACCTAGTCAATTTATTGCCTCTTTGGGCTCTATCCGTGAACACACGTTTTCACCATTTTTCAAACAAATAAAGGGGTTTTTATTTAAGGTCAGCTAAAAGATTAAAATAAATAAATTTTAACTTAGTAATGTTTATTAATAAAAATTTTAACATGTGAGATCCAATTATTTATAATTTAAATAAATTTAACACAAACAGATAAATTTATATATAATATATACAGATAAATTTATTTGTCATTCTTTTCTAGTATTAACAAATATTTGACATATAAATTTATCTATTAAATTAAATAAGAACAAGTAATAGATAAATTTATATGTTTCGTGAAACAAGCACAATTTACTAAACAGATAAATTTATCTGTTCCTTTCTACCATTAAGAAATGTTAGACAGATAAATTTATTTATTCATTTATAGCATTGATAAATACTAGACAGATAAATTTATCTGTTTAGTGAAACAAGCAAAATTTGACAGATAAATTTATCTGTCTACTTATTTATACAAAACGGATAAATTTATTTGTATTCTTTATACGTGTTTTGAAAAGGCATAATATTTTTTATACAGATAAATTTATCTGTCAGCTTATTTATGCAAGATAAATAAAGTTATCTGTGTGCGTTATACGTGTTTTGAAAATGCACAATATTCTTCATACAGATAAATTTATTTGTATACTTATTTTATGCAAGACAGATAAATTTATCTGTATGTTTTGAAAAATGCACAGATAAATTTATCTGTTTAAGGGTCCAACTGGATCTCGCACGTTAAAATTGGATCTCGCACGTTAAAATTTTTTTATGGTGAATAAAAAATAAAATCGACGCTACTTTAAGGACTTAAGACTAATTTTTAATTTTATTTAAACGTAAATTAGAGATAAGTGTCATTTTAAAAAGATGAGATTAGTCCTTATCAAAAGTACGATATTCTATAAAGTTATTTTTTAAAATTTTGGATAAAAAATGGACCAATATACCATTTATCAATTCTAATTAAGGTTATACGGTAAAAGGATAGTTTTTGATTTTCGAAAATCTTCTTTCAAATTGCCGAGCATTATACCCTTTTTCAAATTGTTGTTTTCGTTTTTCACTGAAACTTATCCCTGCCAATTGTGATTCTTGCACAATTGCGTTTTGGTTAATCTATATGCTTCTGATTTTTTCAATTGTTTTCAAGTGTGTGTTACATATTTGCCTGGCATCAATGACATTTCAACTGGAATTCTTTGAGCAGATTTGCAAGATTACATACGTTTGTTTTCTGGGTATGTTCTAACGCTATTTTCAAGTTTGTTTTGCATTTTCATCCATTATTTTGCAGTTTAATCCATTTTCAAGTTTAGTTTTTTATTTTCATCCATGATTCTAATAGCGGGTTGTTAATTTTTACAATGAAAACTTTTTTTCTTTACAAACACGTGATTATTAGTTTCACCTGATTAAGTGATGATACAATAAATAGCAAAAAATAATACATTAACTATAAGTTGATGATAATAATACAATGATACCACATGTTCACTAACCTTGCATCATTTTCTATATTATCTCACTAACCATGATACATTAAATTACAGAAAATGAAACATTAACTACAACTTACAAGAAATACATATGATGACACAGTAAATTGCAGAAAATAATACTTTAACTATAGGTTGACGATAATGATACAATGATACCACATGTTCACTAACCATGCATCATTTTCTTAACATAACACTACGAAATGATACAAGTGAAGATCAAAACATGGTTTAAAATGATGCACATGACTGTAACATTTCTCAAATTGACTTGTGTCATGAAAAGCATAGATAACGAAACAAATGACATGTACTTGTAGGGTAATTACTTGTATCATTCAAAGATAGACATGGCTGTAAGATATACTTGTATCAATTTTAAGACGCGTGAGATTTACATGTATCGTTTATCTAATTATGTATCGTATTATTTCGTGATTTTTGTTCTGTAGCTTTCGTTTGGACAGATGAGTCATAGACAACCCAATAATTATGATATGCAAATATAATGGTGCAACTGCTAGAATTCGCATATATTGCAGTTGGACATATAATATGTTGGTATGTTGTGTGCAGTGTAAATGGAACAATATTAACGTTGGGTCAATGTCAATGAGATATTCATTCCTGGGATACCCCAATTGCATGCTCGATAATGATAAATATCTACAAGTATTGTTTGCATTAGTAATGTCGAAGGGTTTGGATATGGTAGATGTTGCAGTTCGGGATTCTAGTAGCATTGAAGATGGGAACGGCAAGGTAGATGAACATAGTAGTTGCTTGGTTGATGAAATAAGTGTGCAAGGTGTGCAAGAAGAATGGATGTTGGAGCACGAGAAAAGCATTGAAATAATGTCGTCATTTGTTTCGTATCCAGAGAATGTGCTTTTATCTGCCCCTTGGGCGAGAGGAATTAGCGATGTGAGATAGAAGTTTGAAGGTGGCATAAGGTAGTTTCGTACTATTTTATGTAAGTATGCCATCGAGTGTGGTTTTTAGTTTGTCTACGTAAAAAATGACAACATGCGCATTTCTGCTTCTGCTCATTGCCGTTATAGAGACCGTGGTTGCGAATGGATGGTCAATGCAAGGGTATTGGCAGCGAATGGTTATTGTTACATAAAAAGCTAAATAATATTCATACATGTGGGTCAGCAATTCGCACAGCTAAAAACCCTCGTATGATATCCACGTTGGTGGGTAATTTGATCGGTGATGATGTGTGTTCCAAACCATTAACCCGACCAATAGATGTTGTTAGTGAGTTTAAATCAACGTATGGTCTGGATATTAGCTACCATCAAGCTTTGATGGGTGTTGAAAAGGCTAGGGGTGAGATTTTCGGTGACTTCTCAACTTCATTTGATCAACTTCGATGGTATGTTGATGCATGTCAGAGCAGCAACCCCAATAGTTCTATTGTGCTTGAGTTTGATCCGGTAACACACCATTTCAAATGGTTATTTTTTGCCTTTGAGGCTTGCATCCAAGGGTTTAATAGTTGTCGCCCTTTATTATTCATTGAAGGGACATTTTCTAAAAGGAAGGTACACAGGCATTCTACTATCTGCCATAGCTAAGGATGGAAATCAAGGTATGTGGTGTAATTCTATTTTTTTATAATTACTATGACATCATTTTCCTTATTGTAATGCCTCTCTAATGATTGTATCATTTTTCATTTTTTATCAGGGCTATTTCCTGTATGCTTCGCAGTTGTAGATGCTAAAAGTAAAGACAACTTGAAGTGGTTCATGCAGCAATTGGCATCAATATTGGACTCTAATAGGGACATCACCTTCGTGAGTGATCGGAATCCTGGGCTGCTAGATGCTATTAGTGAGGTTTTTCCATTCGCTGGCCACGGTTATTGTCTGCAACACCTGATTAGGAATTTGAGGAACCATTTGCGTGGGCGTTGGAATGCATATCTTGAGAAGATGATGAATCAGTTCGAGAAACGTGCATATGCTCCTACACGTGAGACATTCCAACAATCCTTAGACGAGTTATTGCGTGAGGGTGGTAACAGAGTCAAAACTTTTATTGATGACTTACCATTTCAGCACTAGAGTAATGCGTACTTTGATGAAGACGCTACGATGAGATAAGTTCGAATGCAGCTGAGTCATTTAACAACTGGATGCGGGAAGCGCGTCACTTGCCAATCACTAATATGGTTGACGCTATTCGAGTAAAGCTAATGAATTAGTTATCTTCAATGAGAGAGTTGGCTGAAAGATGGACAAGGGCTGTATGCCCTAATATTGATGCAAATCTTTACAAATCGTTTAACAAGTCCAGGACATGGAATGCGAGCTTGTCGGCCGCCAATGTAAACGAGGTTCATTCATTTCCATCGGTGTCAATTGATCTTGGGTGCCGCACATGTTCTTGCTGCCTATAGCAATTGAAGGGGTTGCCGTGGGCACAGCTGTTTGTGCCATGAAGAAGAGGGACAATGATCTTGACCAGTATGTTGATCGTTACTACACTATTCAATTTTTTTGTGATTCATACGCATCGTCGATATATCATGTACCTACAATTTGGAAGGAATATGATGCCAATGTTGGAAGTAACATTCTTCTGTCGTTATCTAAAAAACAACCCGAAAGACCTAAGAAAATGAGAATTCCATCGATCGGTGAGACTGTTCGATAAATTAGGTGTGGAAGGTGTGGTAAGATTGGGAACCACAACTGGAAATCGTGTAAGGACGCATTGATCTAATAATTAGTCTTGTTGTACATTGTTCATTTTTTATTGGATGTTCCTTTTTTATTAGATGTTATTTTTTTTAATTCAATAATAAAGTGTGTAAGATATTGATGAATGGTAGTTGCACTTGTTTTCTTATGTAGTGTTCAGAAAAACGCAACAAATGCTACGTGATTACTGTTTCATTAAAATGGCTGCTTCGTATAATCATGTAAGGGCTACTAGATTCTATTGTGAGGTTATTCCATTCGCTGGACATGGTTTTCTTATATCTATTTCATGGTTCTTGTTTCATGCAGAAAATGATACATGGTTCCTGCTTCATATATCATATATCAACAACCTATTCCAAATTTGAATAAAATGATACAATTAGAAGCACAATAAGTTTCAACTTTCAATAAAATGACACACACGATATGAATTGGAATTGGAAAACATGAACAATTCACATTTTCTAGAAAAATGATACACATGAAAGAATGTGTCCTACAACAGCTTGAAACAAGTCACAAACTGTAAATGAAAACCATGTAAAGCAGCAGAATCTTTTTCGAATTTGCGAAAATGATACACATGACACAACCTATTTTCAACTTGGAATGAAATTATTAATTGACCGATTCATTGGCGCAATAATGCAGAAATAATTCACATTCAGATTCACACTCATGTCTCATATGTAAACAAATAAATGAGTAAACTTGTTTTGAAACCTGTTTCACAACCTGTTTTAATTCAAGCATTTCATAGGGTGAACCAGGTTTTTGTTGTTTTGTACTTTTTTTTGGTCCCATTTCTACATGGTTAACTAAAAAAGACCAATCACACAACAAAGTAGTTGGGTGTTGTGAGATCCATAGCAGAACTTGATTACCAACATGCAATCCTACGTGACACAAACACGACACAAATTGGAATTGGAACACATGAACAATTCACAATTTCTAGAAAATGATACACATGAAAGAATGTGTCCTACAACATCTCAAAGCAGGTCACAAATTGTAAATGAAAACCATGTAAAACAGCACAATCTTTTTCGGATTGCCAAAAATGATACACATGACATAACTTGTTTTGAACTTGGAATGAAATAATTAATTGATCGATTCATTGGCGCTATAATGCAAAAATGATACACAATCACGATTCACACTAATGTTTCATATGTAAACAAATTAATGAGTAAACCTGTTTTGAAACCTGTTTCACAACATGTTTTAATTCAAGCATTTCTTAGAGTGAACCTAGTAGATTTTAAAAAACTTCGATGCAAACTAATGAAACATGATCAGGGAACAACATATTTATTGCAACATAATGAGTGAATGTAAACAAATCAATGCAATTGCATTTTAATTGATAGCAAATAAATTAGTAAACCTATTTCAAAAATTTCTTAGAGTAAACTTGTTTCACAACCTGTTTCAAATAATACAATCCCAAGATAATCTGTAAAGATCACCTACTTCAAACCATGTACAACATGATATCAATTCTCAGCTAAAATGACACATCACATATTCATAATGTGCCATCACCAAAATCTTCCATCATCAAATATTCAAAATGACACACCAATTTTTCATAATGTTGCATCAATACAATATGCCATCATCAAATATTCTAAATGAAAAAGAAAGTTTTCATAATGTACCAATTATCAGCGTAATTGGTTCTAAATATGTTCATAAACTGTTGCATAATATATCAAATATACCCGATGTATTAACCCTTAGCAAAACTGTTTCTAAACCATTGTAATATGTTGTAAAGTACAAATCAGTCAAAGACTCTCTTTTAACATCCTTTTCCATGAACACATTGGATCGCTAATGAACTCGTGAATAATATCTGCTCGTAACCTTTGACACATCTCTATCAGTAGAACTCCTTCCACTGGCTCATTCAACACATGTTGTCGAATGATGTAGTAGACGACAACACCATAATCCAACATACAAAATGTCAATATATACAAAGTACAAATTAGTCAAGACTCTAATGTAATAACACCCCACCAATATGACTTAGTAAATGATGACTAAAATGAAACAAATGAAACACTTGACGAATTATAGTGATACATACAATCCACTCTATTGTTGTGGGCAGGCATTAACTGGTACAAGCTCTTTGCTGTGATCTTGCATTTAGAGTTCAAAATTGACAGTGTTTAAGTATTCGGCTACATAAGACTTCTGCATTTTGTATGACATACAATTATCAGCGCACTCCATGTTAACAATTATATTCATACAAGTCATTAAAATATTGTAGCTGTTTCAATTACCAATTCACTCGCAATATCCATATGTGGATCATGGCCTCTCGGTTTCATCAGGTTGTAATGGTACAAGCAACCCACTTCACTGTCATAAACTAGCAAGGTCCAATGATTTGCATGATGCAACGGGAACAGTAAGAAACGCTTCATGAAGGCTCGTCTCATGTGCAATTGCAAGGTCCGCGATCTTTCTCTAGGCTTCTTGGGGCTTAATAATTGCTGGCATTGACATAATAGTTAGTTTTCTAATATCAAATTAAAATGCTTTGATTCAAATACAATAATGAAGAAGATGACATTTTAGTTAGTTATTACGTATGTTAGGCTTGAGAAAATATAATAATTATCACCAATTTCACCACGCAATTTAACTTCGGTTGAATTTTGTGGCACTTAACTATGCTTCCTTATAAGTAACTCAGTGTATCCATCAATGACCTATGTAGTTAGTCATTAAGATTCACTTGTATCATATTGTCCAAATTTGACAATAGATATTAAGTAAATAAGTTAATATTTTTTATAACATAAACACTCACACAACTTGAAATATCCGATTCCATCAGCAAGCATCTGATGTCTTCGGTAAACACACAAGTCCCATGGTTATCCCCCTCCCACACACATACACTGCAAAGGTTTGTTCCCTTGGTTAGTTCCATTTGTATTAATAAAGATTCACATGAAAAATTTTTGGAAGGAAGTATTATTTCTAAGATACTAACCTACGTTCTTCCATTTCCCAGATGCATAATATTTTTTGTTGATCCTCCTTTTTCAACAAAAGATATACAATTTGATTATGTACAAATGTGAGCAGCTTCAACTTTTTACCAACTGGTTCACCATGTTCGGGCTCAGCTTCAACATCTACCAAAACTTGGTTTCTTGTTGCTTCGCTCTTCCACCCTCTCCTGGTCTTTCGTTTTTGTCCCTCATATGTGTATTCGGGTAATTTCAACTTTTTGCTCTTTCCCTTGATATTTCTAACCATTGAACTTGGTTCAGTAACCTCCAAGTTTTGGGATTTCTCTGCTCTAGCTTCCTGCATTATCTCATGAACTGCCATCTCTTCCAACTCCTCTGTTAAGTTATCTATCTTTTCTTTAAGGGATGATATTATCGTGTCACGCTCCTTCACCACCTCATTCAACTGCAACACTTGTTTTTGCAACTCAATTATTAAGGTGTCCTTTTGTTTGTCATCCACAGTCGTTTCATTATTTACTATTGAAAAATCCTTCTCAGCATCACTTACTCTAGGAGTGATGTTCTCTCCAAGTTCTGCTTCATTGTAAATATCTTGCAATCCACCATCCTCAAGTTCAGTGGGCAACTCAATCCCAGTCACCATGCCATGATCTTCAAACTGTTGTTCTACATTAATGTGTTTTGCTTCTTCATTTTCATTCGCTCTGTCTTCCTCTCCAATGTTCACTGTGCCCTGAACTCGAATTTTCCTCATTCTTCTATTGATTTTTTTAAACTTGTACTCTGTCGGCATTAGCTATTTGATAGAGATCTAGAAGAATACATTGAAAAAGTAAGTTTAACAACAATGGGGAAAACATATGGAAAAAGATTAGTAAAGTTTAAGGAAAGTATGTTAACATCAACGAGTCTCACAGGTGAACAAGTACAATAATAGCAATGATACTATTCCGCATATGCCATGAAACAAAACCCATCCCATGCGACTTTAACTTATAATGATTCAATGATACCATTAAATGATACATAGATGGCCACAATTTTATTTTAAATGATGCAGATGACATTAAATGTTAACCATGTGTTTCTTATGCAAGTGAGATAAATTGGGTCAAGATTGTGGGTTTATCTCACGAAACCAAAACATTTCGAAAATGCTACATGCTACATATACAGCAATATGACTTATAGACATGATACGCAAGAAACACTTTTAACATGATACAAGATATCCGAAATAGAACATACATGGGCACAATTACTCTCTCAATAATGAAACACATTTATACACTAACATCGATAAATCCCATTTCAAAGTCTCAATTTAGTATGCAAATACCTTGTTCCTTGATATTGTGGATAACGATTTATCTTTCACTTCTGCCTCCATCATCAGCAAATCTCATTTCAGACATCTGGGAAATGCAACGAAATGCTCAGGTAGCACAACAGAGGCGTACTCACAATGCCAGTACTGCAACAGATTTTGAAGTAACAACATGGTTAGGTAGGTTATCATTACATATAACTCGAGCTGAGAAAAGCTATACAAACTTAGAAAGTTACCATTACCAGTAATGCCATGACACATCCGGTCACTTTTTTGGGTGTACGGTAATTGCTCATGATAGATGTCATTAACATGGTATGAATCGCATCAACCGAATCATATCTATGCATTAATCTAATGTTCTCCATGTAAGTTAGGTACACCCACCCCACTTTAGTGCCTAATGTATAGAAAAATAGGGTTAGGAACATGTACATGCACAATATTCGAACGACGTCATTGGCGTCGTCTCGGGTTCTGCCCTCAACCACTTCTTCTAATATCCTTTTCAGTATTGGCCCAGTAAGTCATCTTGCAATATGGCACCTGCTTCGTCTATATGTTGTCAATTCTCTAGCACCTTAAAACAAATCCATCCCTATGGCCACAAATTTATGCATGTTATGAAATAATGGAAGATGGTCAAAATTGCAACAAAGAACTCTATCAAATTTATTGCGTATTATGAAATGATAAATGAAAAATTAGATAGTATGCTCTATAGACTTTCATCGAATAAAAGAAAATGGTGGCAAGTTACAATTGAGCTCTATCTTGTAAGAAAGGGAAATGAGACATCATGTAATGTTTAGGTAACAATGGAGAATGATACCAAAATGATCACTTCTTTAACAAATGTGGTCAACAGATACTATTCTAATACTTTCAAAAATGATAACACTCAAATTCGATGAAAATACATTAGATGCAAACCACAATGCGCCCAAAAAGTAGCTTCATTTCCCATTTGGTGAATGGGATTGCAACACGACCAATTGTGAATTTATTGCTTGCTGTATTGTACGACTTGATAATGTTGGCAACAACATTGTCATACTTGCGGTATGTTGCAATCGACAACTTATTCTTTCGAAGTGCATCAAACAATTACCAAAATGGTGTCTTCTTCATTGCAGTAACATGCTCTTGCCGAAGATTTGCACTTATAAGGAATTTGATTAAACCACCAAGGTGTGACTGGTATGGTTTGTAATAGTCACTCTCCTTTTTCGTATCCATATTTGTATTATCCTTTTTTTTTTGATGTCAATCTACAAGAATAACGCGCCACCTCTGTAGTTGTGATGGATGCTGTAAAAAAATACATGTGGAAGGTTACAATGATACACATTTTTACATGACCGACATTATTACTTTTCCAGAAAAAAATCCAATTGGAACAATAGAACATAGTTGAAAATTCAATAAAATGTCCAAAGTAGCTTATAATTGATACTGCTACAAATGCAACAAGATCATGTTTCGACCAAAATAATCAAAATGGAACAATTGAAATTATGCACAACAATACGCAAAAATGATGCACAACAGTATGATCTCATGTCGTTATCAAAATCCTTACTTATTTACTTAAAATTGAATCAAATGTCCAAAATAGCATTAAACTAAAAATGATACGTATACAATATTATTAGTTTTTGGGGATGAAACATCCAATTGGAACAATGGAACATAGATTAAAATTCAATCAACTGTCCAAAGTAGCTTATAATTGACACTAATATGAATGCAACTAGACCATTTTTTGATCAAAAGAAACAAAACGGAACAATTGGAATAATGAACAACAATATGAAAAAATGATGCACAACAGTAGCAAAAGATGACTCATACAGGTGATGATGCACAATAGTAGCATAACAATACTATAATGTAAACTAGACCAAGATGAATGTATATTTGGTATCAGATTAAAGCTAGAGATAGAAATATAAAAAGTAATCTTTTTCATGTGCTTTGAAAAGTCATTCATTTTGTTAGTGTTGGCTGCATTTTTTTTTGGAAAATTGTGGAATTGATATGAAGCAAGACCACAATAAATCATGTTTGAATAAAAAATGAAGTGAAGGGAAGTAAAATGAAGCAAGACCATCTTTGTGTGAAAAACAGACCAAAACAACCATGTGTACGCAATATGAAGCAAAACAAAAAGTTGAAATGTGGCTCTAATGTCCAAAATGAATCACGTGTGAATCAAGATTTGAACTGATATTAAAATGAAACATTATTAGGCAAATGAAAATGAAGCAAAACCACAACCATGTCTACAAAATATGAAGGAAAACCATAGTCTAAATGTTTCATAATGAATCAGCTTCCCAACAACTTAAATTCAAGGGCATTTGTCATGTGTGTGGTTTTTTAGAGAATGAATAGAAAAAAGGCATATATATGGACTCAAATTAGATGAAACAGTGGGGACTACACAAGAGTCTAAATGTGATTCAAAATATCCTTAATGAACCATGCTTGAATCCAAAATGAAGCAAAATGGCAGTAAAGCGAATCAATAATGTGTAAAATGAAACAAAAATGCAGATTAAACCAAAAATGAAGCAAAGTTAAACAAAATTGCATACAGCACACCAAGAATATAGCAAAACCACCCCCTGTACAAAAACAGAGCAAAACAACAACGGGTCTGAATCAGCTTACAAACATCCTAAAAAATGAATCGAATGTTCATAAGCCAGATATGAAGCAAACCCACACCCCTGTCTACAAATTGAATCATTTTTTAATCAAAATGATACATAATGAAGCAAAATTAATTGATTTCTTGAAAAATAATAAAAAAATGAAATTTAATGAAGCAAATCAAAATGAAACCACGGTAAATAAAAAACCAGGCCAAATGACGTATACACCTAACTAAGGAATAGGGTTTGAATGTGTATCATAAATCTGCAATAGGGTTTAAATGTGTATCATAAATATACAAATTAGGTGTATTACCTTTCGAATGTGGACTAGATGCTAGCCTCACTGATTCTCGCCGAGTTTTAGGTCAGTTGTTATTTTCATCCTCATCCCGATCCAAATTTGTATCAATCGTTCCAAATCTGAATTTCGCATCCTCATTTCGAGTTTTTCGTCAGTTGTACAGGTTGTGCTCATTTCGATTGAAATCTGTATCATTAGTTCCCATTTTGTGGAGATTTTGTTGATTTTTTGCACGACGTGGGTATGGAAAATCTGCATGAGCTTCTTTCGGAGCCATTTGAGACCTCGTCATCGAAAATAGAAGCTTTCAATAGAAAAGGATACCAGATTCTTTGGAGCAAAAACACAATGGTTTATCTAATATGAAAGCTTCAAAGTGAAAATAAAACCTGAATATTCGGAGCCGTTCGCGAAAATGTTTCAATAGGGTGTTTTTTGGGAAATCAATTCGAATTAGGACCTATCACAAAGTTACTCTAATTTTAGGACCTAATAGTAATAGAAACCTTAAAATAGGACTTAACATGTTTATGTTATAAAATTTAGGGAGTTTTTTTAGGGGTCCTATTAGTAGATTGTACCGAAGGGATAGTCGCATCCAACTTTTTTTAAAAATAAATTCCCCTTTTTGCTCTTTTAATTCCTAATACACCATATACCACTAATTAATCACAGTACTATACATTTGCTCGTTGATCTGTAATATCTCAAAACATCCCCATTCAAACAAAGTAACATAAACATTCCCATTTTCATGCGCCATGATTGCACGATCCTTACATACTGATCTAATCCTCTAATCTTCGCAATGTGAAGTTCATTCCGCCATTGTGTTGGCATTTGCGCTGAAAATCGTTTAGGACTTAATAATACTACGGGCGTGCCAGAACGAATGTGTCCAATTATGCTTGAGTTTGCGCTAGACTTGACTCCTAATCAGGCTGAATTGTTTATAGTTAAGACTATAGGTTCGAGACTTGTCTCAATAAAGAGGACTTAAAATAATTTTCAAGTGCCTTTTGAATTAAGAAGAACGAAACTTATAGGAAAAATGAACATAAATTGAAAATGAATTTGAAATAATGTTTTAGTGGAATTAAAATGAGCACAAATTGGAACAACGGGTAATGCTAACTCGAATAAAAACAAAGACTACATCTAATTCTACAATTGAAACGAAATAAGGCTAAAATAATGGATTTCAACTAGGAACGAAAAGATATGTAACTACAAGATAAGAAACTAAAATAAGCTCTGGGCTCTAATGTGTTTGATATTTTGGTTCGTGTTGTACTGTACCAAAAATAATTATTTAAATCCTTAATTTAACGACTAACCCGTAGGATAGCGGCTAAAGTTCGGATATCGTCCTCAGGGATTTAATGCGATTATGATTTATCTATTAAAATATTTTATCATCAATTTTATTTTTAGAAAAAGAGTTTGATTTGTAAACTAATTTTAATTAGACTAAACAACTATTAAATCTGAAATAAGAGTTAAAGTTGGAGAAAAATTTCTAAGGATTTGAATACCCCCTAGCCAGTAGATTAGTTTCATTCAAACTCTAGTTCATCTTTAAACGATTTAACCCAATCCTATCGCGATTATAAGACCAATATGGATTTTCAAGAAGATAAACCCAAATCTGAATCTGGCATATTCTATCTAAGATTCTAGGACGGATCGTCCAAAGCACGACATACCCTATTCAAGCATAAAATATCTCACGTTCGAATGTCGGGAAACAAAGATAACAATTGTATGATATCATTTTTATAATCATAGAAAATAAAAATAGAAACTAAATAATTAAATTAAAAGCTCGTTGATCAGAAATCAACGTCTCAAAATCATATAATGAATTGAATCCGGAATAAAAACGAAACAAAAAGTCTGAACTATTCCTAAAATCCCGAACTAGGGATTCATCATCCCTTAGGAACGAAAAGAGCTTAGCCACTCATGTTGTGGCTTGAATCTATGAAGAGTTGAAGAAGAATGGAATCCTGGGTCTCCATCTTCGTCTTCTCGTCACTTCCCGAGTCTTCCAGAATGGCTGCTAGTTGATCTCCTTGGCTGTCTCCCTCGATTTTATAATCAATCGTTTAGTTGCCCCATGCTAACTATATATAGGAGTGATCTGCGCCGCAAAGTTGCAGCGTTGTAGGTAGACTCTGATTCCCAATTTCGTCCGGACAAAATTAATTCCATCTGGACGATTTTGGTCTAATGCCTTTTTCTTCTGGATGGAGAACAATTCTGTTCGGACTGTTTTCTCTTGGGTGCAATTTCGTCTGAACGCTAGGTTTTTCCGTCCGAACGATTTTCTTATTGGATTACTTCTGTTCGGACGCTGAAAATTCCATCGTGACAGTCTTGCCTTGAAATTCCCTTTTTGCCATTGTTGGTGTCATTTTACATCTTTTCTCCTTCATGCCACCTTCTATGATGCTGCTGATAAAAACACTACAAAATAATTTATTACACACAATTTTGAGGCTTAACATAGTATGTTTGTGGACTTGGATCGGTACTTTTACGTATCGATCACACCCCCCAACTTACACTTTGCTAGTCCTCAAGCAAAGCAAACAAGCACTATCCCGATACCCCCCACAAGTTTTGAGAGATTTAAAACAACAAACTGTACAGTTACTACTCCCGACATTGAATTCATATATCATCTTGGTTAACTACTATTGTCACAAAATCTTCCACCACAAAATTGGACCTGACATGTATGTGTTAACTCGGCTATTCTGACTAGTCTCATGCCTCTAGATATATGAAGTGCGAACTTCTATCAAAACTATGTCTCGACTTCAATCCTCACTTGGCATCCACTCACAATAAATCACTTGAAAACATGCTCATTTATGTGCACTCATATAGTGTGCGGTAGAAGTAACGTATAGACCAATCAAAAATTGTGCCTGCATACTTTGAGACTCGAAAAGAACGTTGAACTAAAAAATGACTCATAATCTCGTAATTAGAATGCCAAGTATTGTGAAAAATTTATGCAAGTCTTATTTTTCTTATTCAGTTAATTATTTTCATGTATCAGATTATACCTCACCTAAGATCAAATAGGTCTTTATTTTTTTATTATAGCGTTAGGTAAGGATAAACATGTATCTGGGCTAGGGTAGAGTGCATAATGTCCTGGAAGAACCTATTATGTAGGTATTGCTCAATTCTCATATTCTTTATTCGGCTCTCGCATTCATCATTCTTAAGGCTGAATTTTTGATGCACGCAGATTTCTATAATTTTATAGATCACCCATTTATTGTACTTTTGTATACTTAATTGTCCCTTCTGAATCTTTCCATCATTTTTTTTCTTTTTTTTTCCGAACAATTTTCTACCCTTTTTTATTTTCAACTTTATGCAATTATCATAGCCAATTTTTGTTCACAAGACATTTTCAAGAATAAAGGGAAAACAAGAAAAAGGCTTAAATGTAAAAGGCTCAAAAGGAGAACTAGGGTAAATTTAATATCAAGAATACGAACATGCTCAAATATAGAAACACGACCTAAAATCCTTTCCCAACTTTAACATAATCTTTTGCACAGTGTCTTTAATTTTAGAAAATTTCAAATGCGACTCACATTAACAACTCTCAACTTTTGGCTAAAAAGAATGAACGACGAGATTACACAACGACATTTACATACTGAATAATTCAAGTATGAGTAAATGTAGCAATAACTCTCGCAAAAGGATTAAAGTCACAAGGGCTCAGTGGATAAAGTCTCCACCTTAATGTTTTTTCAAGTTATTCTTACTACAGATATTCATTAGCATAAAACCAATTTAAATAAACAAGTGTGCAGTGCAAAAATGTGCCAAGTGTACAATTTTACGGTTTATTGTCTACAAGAACAGTAGTAGACCGAAAAGTCTTTACTCCTTTTTAATCCGGGGTGTTAAATTTACAGTTTAGATTTTTAAACTCTCATTTTTTTTACACAAAAATACCCCATAACTTGAATATCGCACTGTCCGCAGTGTGAAAAGAGATGCAAAAGGAAAGAAAAAAATATTGTGTAAATTGTTGCAATCTCAAAGTACAAAACCTGTAACAAGTACTGTAACGCCCCGATTTCGTAACAA
This sequence comes from Heliamphora exappendiculata, assembly GCA_034768845.1. Taxonomy (NCBI): domain Eukaryota; kingdom Viridiplantae; phylum Streptophyta; class Magnoliopsida; order Ericales; family Sarraceniaceae; genus Heliamphora; species Heliamphora exappendiculata. Next base: position 15,801 of record JAOTRH010094885.1, read on the forward strand.
TAAAATCCTACGGTATAAAAGGGTAATGAAACTAGAGTTTGAGATCTTACCATAAAAATTCATACAAAAACCAAGGAATTAAACCAAATCAAGAACTCGACGATCTTACATGCATATAAGTCATAAATACACGGTCTTAAGGCCTTATAAATGAGTTTCCGACACCCCTATTACGTCTTTCAAGTCTAGTAAACGAGATACTATTACAATCTACAACTCTCAAAAGATGATTGCCCGAAAACGTGTAATTTCTTCAAAAATGACCCAACAAGTTCCAAGTACGGTCTTCCTTACTCAAAGACTCGTCTTCTATATCACTTGAAATGTGTTATACAATATGAGCCAAGACTCATGAGAAATAGACTAAAGAAGAACAAATGCATGATATATAACGCTCTATCCTCCGGGTATGTCGGGACATATATAAATATAAATAAAGGGATATTCTAACCATTCATTCATATTTACATACGTTAGTTATTACATCATAAAGGAGTTCT
>JAOTRH010094896.1:0-16300 GCA_034768845.1 Heliamphora exappendiculata
TATCATATTAGCTTTTTTGATGTGATTTACTTTTATTTCTAGTTAATTTTTTTATCATTTAATCAGTTTTTTTACCTTTTCGAATTCTATAATTGAGAAGAACAAGAAAATTGAAAATTGCTAAAAAAAAATTCATGAAAAATGCAAAATAAGTCAATAAATTAATTTATTTTCGTAGTGAATATTTTATATCTTGTATTATTTTTTCTACTTTTTCAGTTTTATTTTAACCAAATATTATAAATAAAAAAAACTTAATACCAAACTTTTATTACCTCATTGGCAATCTTATCGAAGAAGGCTGTGATCTTTTTCGGTCTATTCTTTCTTTTGCGTGCACTCATATTAAGAGACAATGCAACAGTGTCGCTCGTGCTATTTCAAAATTGACGCTCTTGATGGAAAGATTCCAAATCACATTCGAGATTTGATTTTTAAAGATTGTATTGCTGAATAATTCTACCATATCTTCTATCAAAAAAAAAAAAAAAACAACTAAGCCAAATACTCCTCAAGTATACTTTATTTGCATATCTTGTGAGCCAAATTAGGCTCACTCTTTACCATATAAATATCACTACCAAAAAAATTGTTTTTTGTCTTGAAATTTTTTGTAACGGCTTATATGCCAATGTAAAAAATATTTTTGAGACGACATGCATTGCCGATGGAGATATATTTTTAAAAAAACCTTTTGCGACAGTAAAATGACAGTTGTAATAAAAAGATATATAACAATTTGAAAGATATTTAATTTTGTATAAAAAGGGCCTTTTGGGGATTTCGGCCTAGGATTGGACCTCCGGTGGTTTAGGCCGAAATAAGGGTGAAAAATATTTGTTTGGAAAAACAAATGTTCGCATTAGCATTTTACTATAGTGAGTACCTATAACTGATTTGCTTGGTGGCAAAGCATATCAGCTTCTAGAAGAACGATTACTTATTCGTATGATTTCCTGCACATCAGCTTCTAGAAGAACGATTACTTCTTCGTATCAGCTTCTAGAAGAACGATTACTTATTCGTATGATTTCCTGCACGTGGTGAAAAAACCATGAAGATACTTAGCTTTTATTTCTTTTGACATACTAATAATTTATTTGAATTAATAATTTAGAATATAGTTTAATTTGATATTTATTTGTATAAAAAGGTCTCTGGACTAGTTATTCGGACGAATTGTTAATTTACCAAATAAGGAATAACTTAGTGAGGATGGATGTAAAATTAGGAAGTATTAGATTAAGAAGTGAATTTAAAATTTTTAAAAAATAGTAAAAAATATTAAATATAATATTAATACAATGATAATATTAAAAATTGAGTATTATAATTCTATCCAACGTTATTCAATCCCACACAAATCAAACACGAGTTTATTTAGTCCGTTATTTAATGTTACTCAATTCAAACATAAAAAAATTAATCTCATCTCATTATTAATTCAACCTCATTACCAATTCCACCTCGCTAATAATTTCATCCAATCCATACCAATTATCAAATGAGCTATAAGTTACTTTGGACCTTTTAGTGGTTTTTGGAGGTATTAAAATATGGTCTAATATTCGGGGTAGTAAGGCCATGGCTATTGAAATGTGTTCTAAAATTGTGTTTATGCACAACAGAAATATTATGACTAAGAAGGAGAGATTATAATGTGGATATTTGACAAAATTACTGTTAGTATTTTTTAATTATTTGTTACTAATTTTAATTAAAAATTATAAATTTTTTTAAACATCCATAATTTTTGTTATAATTTATAACTATTTTTTCTTTCTATTTCAATTACAAGTTATAATCTTTATTAAACAGTCACAACTTTTGCTTTAAGTTACAATTATAAGTTACTAGTTTTTAAACACCACCAATACCACATATCTCAAAGGTGGGATAATTGACCAAACAACATGTGTTACGCCCCAAACTCTGTGTCACATGAAACACCCACAAACAAACAACCCGAGAATACACTCTCAAATAAAATCATACGTGCATTGTATATAATCGCCAAACGATATACATTACATGGTTCTAGCCCCAAAAAAAACATGTTACAATATACATGCAACAGAAAGAATAAAAGAAAGACTACAGCTCTTCCACCTTCTCAGCACCTCAGATCAACCTGCATGATCGGTACCTGAAGAAAATCAAAATTCCACCAGTGAGCCAAGGTTCAGCAGAAACTAGACAGCGCATGCAACATAAGCTAAACATGCTAGGAAAACGAGGTACAGTTTTAAACTCTCTTTCAAGTCTTTAAAATAATTTTCACATGCAACAGAAAAGCGAGGATAATAACCATCTTTGGACTCACTCACAGGAGCCTTGAAAACAGTTTAAAAACGCTTTTAGAACGTGATTCACACGAGTCTTAAAATAATTTAAAATTGATTTTATTCGTCCCACAATGCAATTCATGCATCTTTTCGGACTTTCACCGACGGACCGCTGTCCAATTATTACGTCTCATCGAACTTTCACCGATGGACCGTCGCCTAATCAATGCGTTTTCTCAGACTTTCACTGATGGGCCGCTGCCCAATTAATACGTCTTCTCGGACTTTCACCGACGGGCCGCCGCCTAATTAACGCGTCGTTTACCAGAGTTAACACTCACCGAATGACCTGTTCATCTATATCATTTCATACACCTATGCATAACTTAATCAGGATTTAAATGCATAAAATCACGTACTATCACTACATTTCAAAAATCACATCGCATGCTATACACATGACTCACACAACATGTACCACATGCATCCGCTCCTTAGAGCCCACATACATATCTATGAAACTTTGAGATTTAAAACAGAAATCCCGTTACACATAACGATATCAAATCATGTAATCCATTTACATAATTCATGCATAAACAAACAGTTATAAATGCACATAGCCATATATAACTTCACATCATGACGCCACCCGTCAAACAACCCGACATCCACTCACATGGACAACCAACAACTCACAAAATCAAGCCTAACCTAAAGGCCAATGCTAAACCCCTCAAACCATGAGGTCACAACACCCCATCTTTCCTTCAAATGTGCCATGAGCCCAAACACATTCCATACCCAACCACGACGCACACAACCGTGTCCCAACAACCCACATCTAGCCATACACGTCACCCTCGAGGACGATACCTAAACAAACACCCGAAGCCATGACACGACTTCCGAAGCCACCACACAACCAACTGAACCCTAAAAAGAATCCAACAGTATTTCAGTCAACTAATCCCATAATCAATCAACTGAATACCATTGGAAACCAATTGGAAACCAAGGACCCAACCACCAAACAACACAACAAACTCCCAAGGAACAAGAAATTTGATAAAAAGTTCCCCAAAGGATGAAAAATAGGCTTTTCCAAACATCCGGCAAAAAACGGTTGAAAAACAGTTAAGAAATCTTGACATACCTTTACTCTTTTGGTCATAACTTTTTCTACAAAATTTTTTTTAAAGTGAGAGAGGTGTCATTGGAAAGAAAACTTTTTGGGTTTCAATTTGAACATAAAAATACCCAATTTCGAGTCCGAATGAGAGAAATATGACCAAAAGAAAAGGATTCCACAACCAGCGAAGGTGCCGACACAAACAGAAAAGGTGTCAACACAAATAGCGGAGATGCCAACACAAACAGCAGAGGTGTCGATACAAACAACAACAGAATGCACAATTTCAACAGAAAAAAAAATGTGTCGACACAAAAGGCGGAGGTGTCGACACAAACAACAACAGAATGCACAACTTCAACAGAAGAAAAAATGTGTCGACACAAACAGAAAATGTGTTGACACCAACATCAAAAGATGTCGACACAAACAAAAAATTGTATCGACACAAAATAATCGAGAGTTCAGCCACAGCGTGCTCAACACCACAGAAAGAGAAATGTGTTGACACAAACAAAATTTGTGTCGATACAAAATTTTAAATTTTCTAAATTTCAGAATAAGCTGCAGGTGATGGTGGAAAACAAACCCAAGCTACGAAAAAGTTTCTCAGCCTCAAATTAAACCATCCAAACACTCCTTTAACAACCCATGGACATACACAAGCCCAAAACTACCACAAAACTTCAAGAGAAACACTCGAAACCCGATTCTATCCAACCAAAAACACCCAAAGCGATTTTAAACAAAAAACCCAACTTATAAACCGATTTATCAAAACATAAACTAACTTTTTATGCATTTTCGTACGGTAAAAACACACAAGATTTCACGTAGCAACCTTATAAGACATGAGAGTTTAGGATCCTATCTCGTTGAGTTAAAAACTCGACGTCTCGAACCACGTGCAAAAACGATATTTGTCGAAATAAAATTTTGTCCGGATGAACGCGTAGCCCACCACGAGGAGACTAAGGATCCACCGTTGGATCGTCAAAAATCGAGCCCCGGGCCCCCGAGAATCTAGAGAGAAGGCAGAGCTTTTGGTTTGGAAAAAGAAAACTTAGCCACCAAGTTTTCAGAAAAATATTTTTTCTAAAATATCTAAAGCTAGATATTTATAGTCTACGAAAATATCTTTTTTTATAAAAAACTCGCACCATAACACACAACGGTCCCGGGAACCAATTCTACATACATATCTAAATCCGAACATGCATGAAAACACATATAAACATGCCACAACAAGAACGGTAAACACGCGTTGAAAAATGCCAAAAAAAAAAATAGGTCATGGTCTCACAACCTGCTATTCAATGACCTTAAGTAATTTGTCCCACATCGCTCTGTTGATATTATAAGTTGTACATAATATATATGCGAATGCACAAAAAATATTATATAAGTAACTACATATTGTTATTTTTAGAGTGCATTGTAAACATTTTTTTAAAGATAGTTTAAAATGACAAGTTGTTACATAAAAAGGTATCAAATTCCCAATAAACCGCGAGTGAGGAAATTCAATGGTCCTATTTGAAAATTTTGTTTATTTGTTTATTTGGCTACTCAAACGAGTTTATTTAACTTATAAGTCAGTTTATTTGCTTATTTTCTTATTTGGCTATCCAAACGAGCTTATTTGTTTATTTGTTTATTTAACTACCAAAACGAGCTTATTTGTTTATTTGCTTATTTAACTTTGCATATTTACTTATTTATTTTTGATTTTATTTAGTTACCCAAACGACGTGACTTATTTTTTGACTTATAAACCAATAAGCAAATAAGCAACTTTGTTCAAACGGAGCCAATGCTTATCATATAAAGGCCATAAGGCCCATAAATAAGTATGTTATTGTTAACTTATAACTTTTAGTCTATAATTCAGTAAATAGTTAAAATATTTAAACAAGTTTATTTATAATTATATAGTTATAATTTTTTATTTTAAATTAATAAACACAAATTCTACTTAATTTATACTACAAATTTACAACTTAAACAATATTTATAACTTATACTTAAAATTATAATAACATTTTTCGAACTATAATATATAAATTTAAAAATTCAACTATACCAAACACTTTCAACGTTGTTTTGATTTGTTTTGATCATCAAAAAAGAAATGATGTCACGTAATCAGACTCCAGGTGAGCATCTCAAATTTCACGCGCAAATTCAAGCTCAAGATTTCCAAAGCAATCAGACTCTAGAAACCAACATTTGTCGTACGTTCTTTTGCACGTGATAAGAAGAATAAATTTTTTTTTTTAATTTTATTTTTTTTGTTATGAATTTACCGCTAGTTTTTTATAAAAGTAATTTTTTTATTCAACCGCACTCTTATTCTGATAAACTAAATAAAAATGTGTAAAAAACGTGAATATTGATTTTTTTGGGCATTTAACTAGAGGTTTTATTTTTTAAACTTATTTAGAATTAAATTTTATTTTAAAAATTAAACTCCAATAAGTTTTGTTTCAATATAAAATTTCTAAAATATTCTTAATAACGAGAGAGAGAGAGAGAGAAGATGGAAATAAAGAGAATTAAAGACCGGAGACAAAATACTTTTATGCAATTTGTTTATATTTTAAAATTTAAAATTTTATAATTTTTAATATATATTTATTTTTAATAATATTTTTATTTTTTGAACCTTTTCGTAAAAATTTATAAAATAATATCTATATTGAATATGAAATTTTTTAAAAATTAAAATTAAAAATTCTCATTTTTACAATAAAATGAAAATATTCTCATTTGCATAAATGAGGAATGAAAATTTTTATGTTTGTAAACTAATAAAAGAATAATGGGACAAATAACAATAGAGAAGTAAGTAAAATAATTTTTTATTTATATTTTAAATTTTATCTAATTTTCAAACATTAATTAGTCACAAAATAAAAAATATACAAATTTTATATACAAATCAATCCTCTTGTTAATGTTTATGTTTGTTATTTTTTTATTTTTTAAAATTTTATAAATAATGGTAAATTTTTATTAAATTATTGTAAATAAAACATATTTTTCACTTATTTTGTAAATAATTTTTTATTTAATTTTTTTTTCTTTCAATATTTTCGGCTACCATTTCCATCCACACAGCACACTCCAGCCATCGGGTTCAACTATTACTTTCTTTCGACCATAAATTCGACCACCACTTTTTATTACCTATGTACCAAAAATGTTTTTTATTCTAATTATATATAATTATATATATATATATATAATTATATTATTTATTATGAACAAAAATAAATAAAAATGTAAACCTTATCAAATTGGCATATTACGTGGTTATGATTCCCAAATTATTGTCAGTATTAAATTTATTGAGGCTCCATTTGGCAGTTTATTTATTTATTTTAATTTTTATATTTTTGTTTTTAATAATAATTTTTGAAGTTTAGTTGAACTATTATATTTTTTTAACTTTTTTTATTGAGATAAATAAAAAATATAAAAATTATTAACTCAAATATGAATAAAAAATTAAAATATAAAAATAAGTTAAAATGATTTATTTATTTTAATTTTTAATAATTTTTTTTATCTTTAATCAAGAGTCTTCCTTTTCAAGTACTTTACAATCCAAATTTTTTTCTACCTTTTCATGTATTTGGCAATCCAAAATTTTTACTTTTCAAGTATTTTTCAACAAGACAATCCAAAGAATCTTTGAAAAAAATAATCAAAAATTTATTTTAATTTATTTTAAAAAAATAAAGAAATTTATCAAAACATAACCCAATCCAACACGGCTAGCACCATCAGTAATTTATTTCATTTAATTATTTCAACTTTAGCATTTTTTCCTCTCTCCATGAATTCAGTCTTTATCATTACAACTACTATCATTTAATTCAGTCTTTATCATTACAACTATTATCATTATTCCCGTGGGTTTTATTTGACTACTAATTTAAAAACAACTATTATCATTATTTTTTTATATTATTTTCTAATCAAATAAATTTATTAATAAATATACAAAAAAAATCTTCAAATCGAATTGAAAAGTGTATGCGTCAAAACCGTCACCACCACCATCAATTCACTATTCTTTTTGTTATTGTCATCTCTTTCGTAGTGAAACACAATATTCAAAAAAAATAATTATTCAGTGCTCTAGAATTTGATATGACAAATTTACGTAGTTCTTTTATTTAATATGATAAAATAAATTTTATAATAAAAATATAATAATTTACATTTAGTGGGTGGTTAAAAAATAAAAAATAATCTTCATTGTGTTGCTGTGTAAGTTGTAATATGGTCTACACAGTAAACCGAGAATATCTAATAATTTTTCATCCAGATTAGGCCATCACAGAGAAAACGAAACACCAAACTCCCAATAAAAATTCCATCGCCTTTGGATTTTATCAAAATACCATCCAATACTGCAGAAAAATCAAAGAAAGACGTAGAAGACTAAAAAAATAAATAATAATAATAATACATACATACATACATACATACATACAGCACTGAATAATTTACAAATGCAACTGGGTGAAGCGAGACACATCTCATCTTCAACAACAAAACAACTTGGGGTTAGAAGAACAACAAAAAATTCAATCGGTACCCATTTTCAATCTCACCCCATGGCCGATGGGAAAAAGACCCCAAATTAGAAATAAAAATATGTGCAAATTACGCAAATCAATGAGAACCCAAAAAACATGGGAACAGCCGGAAACAGAGACATGGGGGGATGCTCTGTTTCTCAACAAGACAACTTGGCGCTAGAACAAAATACAACAAATTCATTCGGTACCCATTTCCAATCTAACCGACGGGGAAAAAAACACAGAGTTACAAATATCTGAAAATTACGTTAATGGATGAGAACCCAAAGCAACAACATCGGAACAACTTGAAACAGGGACATGGGGACGCCCTGTTTCTCAACTTCTATCTATAAAACGACCTCAAATTCGAGCAATTGGGAGCATATCACCAAGTGGGATCGTCATCTGAGTTGTAGCCACTGGGGGTTTCGTATGGGGTTGTGGAAGTTGAGGTCAGGGTTCCTCCATCTTCTCGTATCTTCCTCACGAGCCTCCCAGCAATTGAGGCAATCAAGGCCGCTGCTTTGAGGATTCCCTTCAGTATCTTGACTGTGATCTGTCCCCTTCTCGGTGGAAGAGATGATTTTGGTTTGGTTTTGGGGTTGGAAATTGTGATATCCATTTCTGAGAATTGGGCGTGAGCAATTATCAAACAAGGTAAAAAAACAGAGGAGAAGAGATCAAGAGGTAGATAGTTCTTTGCTTCTTGAGAGAGAGAGAGAGAGAGAGAGAGAGAGAGAGAGAGAGTTTTTTTTGTTTCCGAGCAGATCGAAGTGTGATATGTATCCTACTATAACCTACTATATATATAGATAATAAGAACGGCAAGACTCACTGAATAATGAATATTCTCCTTCCGTTTTATATAATTTTTTTATATTATTATATTAAGAGATAGTTTTTATTTGGTGTTTTTTTAAAAGTAAAATTGTGTCGATTTTTTAATACATAAAATATCCCTACTTAATATTATTTAAGATTTAAAATCATATGAATTTTTGGTTTTGTTCAAAATAGCCATCAAAATTTTTATTTATTACTCAATTTAATAGTTATAATTGTTCACATTTTGAAAAAAAAAATTAAACTATTTTAATTTTCAAATACATATGCGTGCCAATTGCTTAGTGCTTACCTAAAATGTTGGCCTCACTTTTATACTTACATAAAATATGAGTCCAATATAAAATGTGGGTCTCACTTTTAAACTAAATTTTATTTTTTATTTTAGTTAAAAACATAAAAAAATAAAAAAATAAAAAAATAGCTTCATGAGAGCTAAGTTGCCACTCTACTAGGAGAACAAAGCGAAATTGCTTGGCTGCCAAGGTTTGGCACTGAGCCCTGTTTGGAGACATGAATACGACGCTAAAAAGCCCATTTTTAAAAATGCTGCTTCCATGTTCCTATCCTCGTGGGCATTGGACAAGTTTGCACGGCAGAAGCACCCAAATTTCAACGTACTTCCCCAGATACTTAATTATTAGTAGTAATTATTTGTATTTAAAAATAATTTAATTATAAAATAATTATTAATTTCGGTGACCTCACCTTAACTTTTGAACATTATTATTTTATAGTATTCACTCTTAATATGAACAAAAAGTAACATATATATATATATATATATATATATATATGTGTGTGTGTTTTTTTTTTTAAATCAAAGAAAATGTATAATATATTATTTAAAAAAAATTATATTGGTATTGTTTGGCTCCGATTTAATGTCAAATTTTTAACTTTTTATTTAAAATAAAATAAAAAATCAATTATCAAATCACAATATTTTTTCTTTACGTGGTAACTTAAAGGTAATAGGACTTTAAATCAAATTATTAAACGAATTAATTATTTGATTTTCTTATATTTGACAGTACATATATAGCTGGAATTTTTTACTAGTATACGCATATATAGATACAAATTAGTCCGCTAATTCATTGTTGACAAAGGTCAAAACCAAACGTTCATCATCAATCTAAGGCCTAAAACTAATATATTTGTAAGTGATTTGGCTTAAAATTATTATTAATTTAATTCTTCAGTTGATTTTTTTTTTGAAAAATGATGTTCATTTTTCCAATTAAATACATTAAATTAAAATAATCATTATTTATTTTAATATTTCAAAATAACAAAAAAATAGAAGTAATAATTGAACATGCTTCTAATTTTTTAGTAAGTTTTTTAAAAATATTTTCCCCCCATAAGTTATTAGTTCTTTTATTTTATTTTTTTTAAAAGTCTAAACACATTCAAAACACTTTAATTTTTTTTAGAGTAAATGAATATAATACTCTCAATTAAAAAGTCATCTATTTTAATAAAAAAATTACGTATATTCCAAACACTACAACTTTGAAGCAAAAAATAATCACATTTTAAATATTTTAATAAAAAATAAAAAAATATATTATAAAAAATTATTCTAGATAATCTAACTTTTTTTTTCTTTTTTAAAAAAAAAAAATTAAATTAAATCTCTTAAAATTTTTATTTTTTAGACATTTCAAACAAAGGCTGAATGTGATACCCAAATCAGTTTTAATTTTTGTAATTAAATACGTATGTTATAAATATTTAAATATGGACATGACATTGTGCTCATGTAATTAATACACGTTTGGTTTGATTACTGGACCTAATAAGATTTTTATACATGTCGTTAGAATCGTGTTTGTGCACAGAGTTTAGAAATTCTAATTCGGAAATAATTACGAATTTTGATAATTTTTAAAAATATAAAATTTTAAATTAACTTAATGATAAAATATGAATTTTGGAGGATTTTGGGAATAAATTTATGGTTTGATGGTTTTTTGGAAAGTTGATGGCATGATGGTAATTTATGGATAGTTTGTGGCTTAATGCATGGGGGAAGCTTCTTGGAGAAGCCTCCCAAATCCACCCACCATCCCGATGAGATGTGATTGGATTACATTTATAAATGGTTAACTTGGTTAACTTGGTGTGATGAATGGTTGTAGATTGAATCGCGAGAATGCGTTGATATCATATCATGTATATATTAAGGTGTTTTATGGGTTCGTGAATATTGATATAGAATTGCTAATTATATAATAAGCATATTTATATAGAATTGCTAATTATTTAATAAGTATATTTATATGGGTTGATAAAATTTTATTAAGTTTTAGTTTATTTTGTTTGTATAATCGTATTTTAGGTATCAATGATGAAGTCATGCAATAAAGAAGATAGTATGTTTGGATGTTTTGTTATGTTTTAGGTAATTTGAAAAAATTAAATTAATATATATTTTTGTGATTTAAAATGAAAAATTATAAATTCAAGTGGCATATTGATAGAGTTATGTAAATAAAATATTTGTTCATGAACTCTTAATTTGGTATTGTAAGGTCTTAATGTCAAATTCTCATGTAATTAAATGTATTTGGATAATGTGCCATCTCAAAGAAAGATTTTTGAATTCAATTTATGATGAATTCTCATATCTTTTAAAGAATGTTTATGTTAAATTCTTGTGTTTGAAGATTTTGATTTTTTTTCCAATTAAATTTTATATTTTTCAAGGTCATAGTACATTCTCTTAGCATGAAAATGGATTTGGAAGGATGCTATGTTCAAAATATAGCAAAAAAATTAATTTTGGTGCAGAATAGTTCGATTGCTCGAGCGGTCTATTGGACTAATGTTTTTAAACTCAGATAGTTAGGTAAATCGAAAAAAAAAACGGGTGGATAGGTCACCGGTTCAACTGGAATTGATTCGGAATCAAACCGTGACGTCATAATTACATCATTAATAATTTTTAAATTTATAAATATTAAATACAAATAATATTTAACTCACAATTCACATAAAAAAATAAGAATATCTCATAATCTAAGCATAATTCTAATTAAATAATTAAAATCTTCAATTAAAAAAATTAAAATTTAGAGCATAATTGATTCTCAAGTTAAAATAAAATGAGCGTAAGTGACAAACATAATAAAATATAAATCAAGTAAAAAGTATTAAAGTTTACTATATCACAGTCAAAAAACTATTCAAAAAAATAAACAAAAATTAAAATAAACAATTTTGTAGGGTTTTGAAAAAAATATAAGTTCAAAGAAATAATTTTTTTTTTTAAAGTTAAACTTAAACACTTACGGACCCAACTGGTTTCTGTGAACTGGTATCGATTTGCTTGGGTCACCGGTTCAACCGCGGTTTTGGTCGATTTTTACTAAAATCACAAATTTTCACTCCAAGCCGGTTAAATGGATTTGACCGGACCGTTGGCCAGCCCGGTCACCAGTTCAACCAGCCGGTCCGGTCCGAGTTTGAAAACAATGTATTGGACGGTCCTGAGTTGGTCTCGACTTCTTATTGCAGGTCAGAGATGTTGAAAGCAGTCCTAAACTGTTCGACGATCCGCTCAAGCAGTCTATCGAGCGATTCTTTCCGTTAGTTGAAAATATTTTTTTCAAATTAGTATATCTTCATTATCCAAACTTTGAATTTTGTCATTTTTATACTTAAATTGAAGCTCCAAAAGTATTATTTATAATGGTTCTATGCTCACAGCAATTTTTTTTTTTTGTAAAAATAGTCATGCTCAAAATAATGAATGTATGCCTGTTTTTATTAACCATTTTTCACATATATTTTGCCAAAATTTATTAAAAATATTATTTTTATTAACGTTGAACATTTTTTTTATATATATTTCTCGTACTTTGGGATATTTGTGTGAGTTACCACTTTTGGACCTCATGGTGCCTAGCCTTTGAGCCCCGAGTCATGATTAGAATAATATCATTTTGACCTTTGGATATCTACATTGGTTTTGTTAATTTTTGACATTGACTTTGTTTTTTTGGTGGATTAATTATTTTCTTATTTTTAAATTCTTCTCTACCTCTCGTATCTTTAAATGCCATGTTTAGGTACGTTGGAAGTGACATTGAAAGTTTACATATATTATTTTGGCATGCATGTACAAGTGTATATTTAAAAAATTAAAATAATATAAAAAATTAAATAAAAAAATAATTTAATTTTTTGATTATAAATTATTATAATTTTAAAATTAAGTAACGGAGAATAAATGGGTGCTCTCTTAATATATTAAGAGAGATATATAAAAATTAATCCACTAATTGAGCGTTGATCGAGAGTGTAGCAACTATGATAAAAACAAAGAGAGAGAATTTAATTGGAAAGGATGGCCATCTTTTATAACTCTGCAGTAATTATAGAAATAAATTACGGACTTATCATAAAACTTGGTTTGGTTAAATGCCACGACATAAAATATAAAATAGTGCAAGAAAGACTACAATTCTACACAAGCTTTACCTTAAACACAGATCTCTGGTTCATTTGAACAATAATTAACTGTTATTTTTGGAGGAGTGTAACCCTCTTCAATTGTGGTCATGCATTTTTTTTTTTATAACACACTTGACTTCTTTCACAAGTCGTATTATCCATTAAACATTTTTGAAAAATTCTAAGCATCTTCCAAAATTACTACTTGTAGAATTCGAGGCTTTGTTGTATTCTGGAGATAATTTGCCAAAAATTCAATAGCAAACCCTCTTAAAGTGAGAGCAAAAATTATATTTAAAAAATAATTTATCGTGTTTCAAAGCCTCAAATTTTTTATATTTCTCTTTTCATTCTATTATTTTTTCAACATAAAATGGCCACCAGAAGACTTGGATTGAGCAGAAACACCTCTTTATGGATTAAAATGGCTTGTAAGACTTTACGGAACAAGAACGGGACGCTCTCGAATTTTACAATCTATTCAGTAATTTATTTATGTTCATCGCAGGATCCATGCTTTATATGTATTGTATGGATATCTAAGAGTCTAATTAGCAACTAACTTAAGTGTTTTTTTTTTTTTTTTTTTTTGCATTTTTATTTAAGAAATTAAATTTAATTCAAATTAAATTATTTATTAAATTTTTTTTTAAGATTTTTTTTGAGATATCTAAAATGTTTAGTTTTAAGAGGTTTAGTGCTTTTTTAAAAAAGATAAAATTAAATTATTTGAGATAATTTTGTATGATAACTTTTTTATTAATTAAAATGTCTAATATGATTTTATTTCTTACTTTTAAATTTTTCTATTTAAAATAATGACAACTTATTTTTATATTTGTGAGTAAAATTAATCTTTTAATTGAGGGTATTATAATTATTTTATTAAAAAATTAAAATATTTAAAATACGAATAAACTTTTTTATTAAAAAAAATAAAAAAAAGATTGTTGATTTTTTTTGGGATGCTAAATAGTATGGCTCATTGCTGTCTTTTTTAAAAAAAGAAAATCCTGACTTTTAAGTAATTCCGAACAACGGCTGAGATAGCTTTTTAGAAATTGATTGTGAAAAATGTTATTTTTGTTGCTTTCTGTTTAAATTGTATAATATTATTATTTTGTATAGTTAATTATAATAATTGTGTATACACCATATCAGTAGTAAATGAATTATTAAACAGAGATATTATTATTTTTTAAAATAAAATTAGATTTTAAATAGAATATTTTTAAAATTAATATTTTGATTTGAATTTTAATTTTACTTCTTTATTTTGTTTTGCCTAACGAACTATATTAATTTCTTAATTTTATTTTCCTTACATTTGTAACTAAAAAACTAAAAAACTTAAAATATTGATAATAGGTCTTTAGAAATTACCTCCATTTTGTCTTTAGAAATTTCTTTAGAAATTTCGTCCATTTCTTAAAATAGTATTTTTGTTTTTTTATAAAAAAATTATACAAATTTCAAGAATCATTATTCAATGCTCTTCGAACAATACTCCATTCAAATTACTAAATGACATATCTTCACATGCTGAATAAAATAATAACAAAAAATGATAGATCATACTAAACACATCAATAATTGTGAAATTAGAGCAACACCTAAGCTTGTTCCAAGAGCATTAAATGCTTGCTCAAATTCCAAACATCTTAATTTTTTTGAGTAAAATAATTATTGCATCCTTAATTAAAAGTTAAATCTTCTTACAAAAAAAACATGCCAATATTTTAAATATTAGAACTTAAAACTAAAAAATAAGGACATATTACATATTTTAATAAAAAAAGTAAAAAAACAAAAAATTTACTATAAAAAATTATCTCCCACAATTTAACTTTTTAATTTTCTTTTATAACGAGTTTATAAAATGTAAGTTAATTTTAATGACAAACATTTTTTAATTTTTTATGATAGAAAAATATTTTTCATTGTTGTCTTCTAACCCGCCGTTGCACTGCTACTCACCACACTACCACTGTTATTGACATTGCTACCCTCAAGATTGTTGCTACAACCATCGCTATCATTACTATCATCAAATCCCGTCACACCATAGCTGCTGTTGTCACCGTCATCGTCGCTGCCACCACTGCCGCTATTGTCACCACCCTCCACCATCCCAACCACCACCATTACATTGTCGCTACCATCTTGTCAATCCACCACTATCACCACCATAACCAATATTAATACTAAGACTATCAGAACTTCATTTTTAAAATAGCAAGTAAATTCAACAACAAAAATAAAAGAGAAATATATTTGGCAAAAATATACGGTTTACAGAGAATCTTGCTCACCAGATCCAGAACCTATTTTCGTATGATGAAAATATTCTGTACAATTAGAATCTCTATCAAACTTAAAGAGAGAATGTGAAGCGATGATCATGCGTCAGAATGGCCTTCTAATTCTGAGTTGTACCCACTTGGAGTTTGATTTGGGGTTGTGGAGGAGGAGCACAAGCGCCCTCCATTTTCGCTGCTATTTCTTCCAACCCTAACGGCCATCGACGACACCACAGAGGCAGCTGATTTGTAAACTTTGCCCGCCAATTTCAGCTTGATTTGTCCCCTCCTTGGTGGAAGCCTTGTTTTTGATTTGTTCTCTGGCTTTGAGGGATTTGAGGGATTGGTTTCCATTTCTTTGAATTCAGTTTTGAACATTTTGTTGGGAGAATAACCAACGTCAAAATAAAATACATGTTCGGAAATCCAAAAAATACGTCTTTATTTACTTTTAACAAATTACAATAATCTGAAAGTATAGAAAATTAAAATAACAGAAATAACATAAATGAAATTTACAAACCGAGTCCTGCAATCGCAGTTTTCTTGAGAATGATTCGTCGCCTACCGAGGGTGTTGTAGGTATTCTACCGGCGTCACTCTTCCAGGATAAAACGGCTCCACGATCTTCGGAACACCACCAAGGATCGGTTACGAACGTTCTTCGTCTGTCTTTCTCTC
>JAOTRH010094907.1:0-16299 GCA_034768845.1 Heliamphora exappendiculata
AATTTAATTAATTTAAAAAAATTTATTTTAATTAAAATATTTTGTAATAAAAAATAAAATCAAGTTTTTTTAATTAATTAATTTTAATTAAATAGAAAGACTTTAGATATTTTATTTTTTATAAAATATCACGTTTAAGATGATTTGTTTTTACAAAATCGAATATCCTAGAAAAACATGAAAATTAATTTTAGATTTTGAATTAATTAAATAGAAAAATATTTAATCTAAATAAATTATTATTTTTAAAAAAATGTGGAATGAAAAATAAAATAAATAAAAAATTTTAATCATTACCTTAACTGAAAAGTTAAAGAAAAAAGTGTGCATTTATCAAATTTTATTTGTTACGCATTTAAACATGAAAAGATGGTTTGGCAAACCAGAATCTTTGGAATCGTTTATTACATGGAAGATGTTTGATTCTTTCAGATCGTGTGATTTTTAAAATTAATAAATTTATTTTAATAAAACGAATTTTTATAACCCTAGAAAATATTTTAAAAATCTAAGTATGAAAGAAAATTTATTCACAGATAAATCATGCGGTCTCCATCACCAGTTTGTAGGCGATTTAATTAAATTCTACGTGTTGGCAGTAAGGCTTTCCTCCCAATCGGACAGATTAATTGTGGTATCGCCAATAGAAATCTCATTTAGAGATAATTCTGGATAATTGTTAGTATAGATCGCCTCTCCATCTGAAAGATTCATTGCGAAGTGATTGATTTGGGATTAAGCGATGGTTAACACTTAGCTGTATATAATAGTATCCTCTCCATTTGAGTCATTGCTATTATATACCAGACCGAAGTTATATTTGCAATTTAATTTTGCTTGGCAGCGTCAGTTGCCTAGATAGTATAATTAATAGGAAGTGGCCTATCTGGATATACGATGGATAGTAGACGTCCTCCCATCGAGACAGGCTATTCATAGGGTACCAGGCTACTGGCGAATTTCTTTTAAAATTGTAGAGGGAACCAAAGTAAAATAAATTCAAAGTTTTGCTCGTCATAATTAATGGTATTTTTTAATTATGAGATTCTCAAGATTAAAATAACTTTCAACCCACTCGTTTTTATACTCAAAGAAAACAAACTTACATGATCAAACTATGTTGACTGAAAAAGAAACTTAGACATTATATTAACTCCTAAAGATTACAAGTTTGTATTGATTGAGATATGTCCACCAGTACTTGATGTGGGGGCGACCGAATAGGAAATCCAGGCCCATCAGAAGTGGCAGAAAGCTGATCAGATGGCTTGTTGTTACATTTTGGCTTTAATGTCAGATATTTTGCAGTATCAGCATCAGTCTATTTTCAGTGCCTATGACATGATTATGAACCTTAAAAAAATGTTTAAGGATCAAAATCTTGCTGCTAGGCAGGTGGCCATGAAATCTCTAACGAATGCAAACATGGCTGAAGGCACCGTAGTTAGGGATCATGTTTTGAAGATGATCAATCTTCTGAATGACGTGGAGATCCTAGGAGCTAAAATTGACGGAAAAGCCTAGGTCGATATCATACTCTAGCCACTGTTGAAAGGTTTTAAGCCATTCTGCCTGAATTATACCATGAACAAGCTCAGCTTTTCATTGACAGAATTTCTTAAGGAACTTCAAGCAGCCGAGGGTGTTCATAAGAAGCCAGGTTCTATGTATGTGGCTGAGAAAGGTTCTTTCTCTAAGCCAAAAGGCTAAAAAAAAGAAGAAAATTCAGACACAGGGAGGTACAGGTCCAAAAGCAGCTAAGGGGCCAAAAGCTAGTGTGAATAAACCGAGAGACAAGTGCTATCACTGTAACCAATTTAGGCATTAGAAAAAGCAGTGTCCCATTTTTCTCAGTAAGAATAACAAACTAGGTAATTTCTATTCACTAGTAGTTGAAACATGTTTAGCAGTGTTATCAACCTAAATCTTGTGTGTAAATACAGGAGCCACTAATCATGTCTACAATTATTTGAAGGGGTTCCAAGAAAGTAGGCAGCTCAATGATGAAAAAATATACTTACATATGGGCAATAATACAAGGATAGTAGCAATTACAGTAGGAGATGCCACTCTCTCTTTTAGTAGTGATAGGATACTTCTTCAGAAAGATTGCCTTTATGTACTTTCGATTAGAAGAAATTTAATTTCAGTCTCAATCTTAAAAAACAACAAATATTCTGTTCATTTTGGTGGCTCTGTCGTTGTGAAGAAAAATAAAGTTTTTATTTGTTCTGGTAAATTGGTGGATGATCTGCATGTCGTATTTTCTATTTCTCCTACACTACAACTAACTGAAATGAATAACACATCTAATTTATCATATAAGAGAATATTTTCTTCTTTAATGAACTAAACGTTTCTTTAGCATTTACGCTTGCGTCATATTAATCTGAAAATGATGAACAGACTGGTAGCAGATGGACCTTTCAGTTCATTGAAAGTAGAGGCACTTTTAGTTTGTGAAACTTGCTTAGAGGGTAAGATGACAAAGAGGCCATTTTCGGCCAAAGGCTATAGAGTTAAAGAACCGTTGGAGCTGGTTCATTATGATGCGTGTGGTCCTATGACAATCCGACTAGAGGTGGCTTTGAGTACTTCGTCAGTTTTATTGATGACTACTCAAGGTATGAATACATTTACCTAATACACCATATGTTTGAATACTTTGAGAAATTCAAAGAATTCAAGGTGGAGACAGAGAAGTATTTGGGTAAAAGTATCAAATTACTACGATCCGACCGTAGTGGAGAATACCTCTTTGGAGTGTTTAGGGATTACTTGTCATAAGAAGGGATTATATCCCAGTTGACTGCAACTGGAACTCCACAGCAGAATGATGTAGCAGAAAGAATGAATAAAATTCTTATGGCGATGGTAGGATCCATGTTGAGTTATTCATGATTACTCAATTCATTTTGGGGACTCACTTTAGTGATAGTGGCTTATATTCTGAACTTAGTACCTTCTAAGTCAGTACCTTTTACACCCACAGAATTGTGGGCCGGGCGTAAGCATAGTCTAAAACACATTTGGATTTGGAGGTGTCCAGCATATGTGCTAAAAGGGAACACTGGTAAGTTAGAACTGAGAATAGAAGTCTATTTTTTGTGGGGTTTCCCAAGGGAACGAATGGCGGACTATTTTATAATCTTAAGGATCAGATGGTTATTGTTAACACAAATACTTGATTCTTAGAAGAGGATTATATTATGGACCACAAGCCCAAAAGAAATTTTGTTCTTGAAGAACTGTGAGAAAATACTAGTAGAACGGGAAAGAAACCACAAGTCATTGATATCCCATTACCTCATCTTAGTGGGAGGATTATCGGGACAGGTGCAAATCAAGAGCAGGGTGCTGATGCATAAGGTTCAAATTTTGCACAGCGTCTTACTGCTTATACACAAACACAAGTAGTGCCTCGTCATAATAGGAGGGTTGTTTATCAACCTTATCAGTATATGTTCTTGGGAGTGTCTTTTGATAAGATTCTGACAGAACTAGAAATCGAGCCCTAGAATAACAATGAAACACTTCAAGAAAAAGATGCAGATATTTGACAAAGGGCTATGAATTCGGAGCTAGAATCTATGTATTCTAATCAGGTCTAGAAACTTGTAAAATCACTCGAAGGGATAAAACTCATTTGATGCAAGTGAATCTACAAGAGGAAGAGAAGAGCAGACGGGGAGGTTGAATTCTTCAAAGCTAGGCTTGTTACCAAAGGGTTCACTCAAAAAGAAAGGATCGATTATGAGGAAACCTTTTCGTCGGTAGCCATGCTTAAGTCTATTCGAATTCTTTCATCTATTACCGTTCATTTCGATTACGAAATCTGACAAACCGATGTCAAGACATCTTTTCTTAATGGAAGTCTTGACGATTGTCTCTATATGATACAACTAGATGGATTCATTACAAAGGGCTAGGACCACATGTTGTGCAAGCTTAAGAGATCCATTTACGAACTTAAGCAGACATTGAGGTCTTGGAACACTTGATTTGATCAAGCCATAAAACCTTGTGATTTTGATCAGATTCTAGATGAGTCCTGTGTGTATAAGAAGCGTGGCGGAAGCATGGCAATTTTTTTAGTCTTTATGTAGACGATATCTTGCTCATCGAAAACGATGTGGGGACATTATCTACTGTTAAAGTATGATTTTCTAGGCAGTTCGATATGAAGGAATTAGGAGAAACCAGTCACATCCTTAGGATTAACCTTGTGCGAGATCAAAAATAAAGGATATTAGGCTTATCACAAGCAAAGTATATCGATGATATCCTTACTCGTTTTATCATGTAGGATTCCAAGAAATGGTTTTTCCCTTTCAAGCATGGAATTACTCTATCTAAGGATCAGTGTTCTTAATCACCTGATGAGATAGAGAAGATGAAGGCGGTTTTTTATGCTTCGGCAGTAAGAAGCCTCATGTATGCTATGCTTCGCACTAGACCCGACATCTACTTTGCCTTTAGCATGGTTAGCAGATATCTGTTTAACCCAGGGCAAGAGCATTGGACTGCAGTAAAAAATAAAATCAAGTACCTAAAAAGAATTAAGGATTATATGTTGGTTTTTCAGGCAGACAGTCTAGTACCTTTGGGGTACACAGACTTAAATTTCCAATCTGATAAGGATTCTCACAAGTCTACCTCAAGATATGTGTTTATCTTAAAAGGTGGAGCTATAAGTTAGAGGAGTATCAAACAGTCCTGCATTGCTGATTCCACTATGAAGGTCGAGTACGTGGCAACTTTAGAAGTAGCCCAGGAGGCTATTTAGCTCAAACACTTCCTGTTGGATGTAGACGTGGAAGCTTCAGTTCAGTCGGCTATTACATTTTATTGTGGCAATAGCGAAGCGGTTGCAAACTCGAAGGAACCAAGAGTTCACAAAAAAGCAAAGCACATTGAGCATAATGATCACCTGATACGAGAAATTATACAGAGAGGTGATGCTGTTATGATCAAGATTACATCAGAAGATAACCTTGCAGATCCTTTTATAAAGAGCTTACCGGCTAAGACTTTTAATAGTCATGTAGAGGGCATGGAAGTCAGATGTGTGGCAGTATAGTTTTGAGTATAAGTAGGAGATTGTTAGGGTTGTATACTGAAACCATCTTTTTAGTATTTAATTTTATTTTAATAAAATTAATTTTTCATTTTATAAGAATTTTTATGAGCAATACATGTATATTATTTCCATAATGTTATACATGGATGTCCAATATTCTGTACAGTATTTAATCTAGTGTGTAATGTATGATTTATACACAGAAGACCAGATTTTAGGTTCTTGCAGAATATAAGTTATTTGTTTATAGTTCAGATGGAAATGGACATACCATCAGTACGACTGTAACACAGTGTTTTAGTAGGTCTGTCTTGGTTATGGAAAACAGATAATAGCGTCGTCTATTATCCCAACTCTCTATGCTAGTACACTTTATGTGTATTGAATGAGATATTTGGGGTAATTAATTTTATACTAAATATATAAATTAATTTACATCTCAAAGTTATTATGAATAGTGCTTATACTCTTAATTCTGAAGTAATTATTGATTTTTGGATATTTAATATTTGTTATTTTGATTAATTGGAGGGTACGATCTTATATGGGTTTACATTTTCGGAGAGTTGGATAGTGGTATTATTTATATGGTGAATATTAATTATTGACGGAATTCACGTCTTAAAGGATCAGGATTGACGATATCCCCTTAAGAAAGTTTATAAGTTTTGACTGGACCAAACCTGCAGGTGGATTTAATTATCCGGCGGTTAAATAAGTTAAGCAGAAGGACTTAAGAAATTTTAAGATGCCGATTAAATTAAATGATCAGTAATTAAACTTAATTGGCGAGTGTCGGGAATATTAACGCTAGGAGCAATGCTAAACATTTAATAGTAGGAGCTCAATGCAAGAAGATCTTGATATTATGGCTTAGAGTGAAATTATAGTTCTTTAGTAGTGTGAACTATAATTTAGTGTTTTATAGAAATTACAGAAATCACTGTAAGGTTTTCATAATTACATATACCACTATGATGTTTGCTTAATTTCGAATACTGCTGATGGGTGTTTGTGTTCCACTTGAAGTCTTAGTCATAATTACTCCACAGGTCTCTATTATAGCTCTATATATATGCGAGTAGGCTGAACCATATTCATAACTTGTCTTCAAGACTAAAACTGTCCAGATTTTATCGGTACGAGTTCTAAGAGGATTATAGCCCACACTATATCCAGAAATTACATAAGGGAATACAGTAAAAGGTCTGATGGGAGTTTCAACTCAGAATCAAAAACATAGTTAAAGATTTGACCGGTAAAATGTATTCTTCTAAATAAACTTTGGTTGCACAGGCTTTATTTTGATCGTTCGAATTCAAAACTTTTATCTTGAGCCCGTTTCGGCGTTTGCCCATCCAATTAATTTTTTACAGTAAATCATTTTCAAAAATAATAATCTTGGCAATTTTACCTCCAACAACTGGATATTGAACCCTGTAACTACAATGAAGCACTTCAAGAGAAAGATAAAGATCTTTGGCAAAATGTTATGAATTTAGAGGTGGAATCTATGTATTCCAATCTGGTCTAGAAACTTGTAGAATGCAAGTAGATCTACAAGAAGAAGAAAGGAGCCGATAAGAAGGTTAAATTCTTCAAAGCTAGGCTTGTTGCAAAAGGGTTCACTCAGAAAGAAGGGATCGATTATGAGGAAACCTTTTCGCAGGTAGCCATGCTTAAGTCTATTCGGATTCTCTTATTCATTGTTGCTCATTTTGATTACGAAATTTACCAAATGAATGTCAAGACAGTTTTCTTAATGGAAGTCTTGGCAAGTGTATCTATATGGTATAACTAGATGAACTCATAGCAACGGGCAAGGAGCACATGTTGTATAAGCTTAAGAAATCTATTTATCGACTTAAGAAGACATCGTGATTTTGGAATACTCGATTTGATCAAGCCATTAAGTCTTATGATTTTTATCAGAGTGCAGATGAGTCCTGTGTGTACAAAAAACATGACGAAAGCGGGGTGATTTTTTAGTACTTTATGTAGTTGATATCTTGCTCATCAGAAACGATATTGGGGCATTATCTACCATAAAAGTATAATTATCTAGGCAATTCAATATGAAGGACTTTGGAGAAGCCAGCCACATCCTTAGGATCATGCTTGTGCGAGATCAAAAATAAAGGATGTTAGGCTTATCACAACCAAAGTATATCGATGATATCCTTGCTCATTTTAGCAAACAGAATTCCAAGAAAGGGTTTGTTTCTTTCAGGTATGGAATCACTCTATTTAAAGATTAGTGTCGTAAGACACCTGATGAGATAGAGAAGATGAAGGCGGTTCCTTATACTTCGACAGTAGGAAACCTAATGTATGATATGCTTTCCACTAGACCCGACGTCTGCTTTGCCGTTGGCATGGTTAGCAGTTATTAGTTTAACCCAGGGCAAGAGCAATGGACTGCGGTAAAAAATATAATCAAGTACCTAAAAAGGACTAAGGATTATATGTTGATTTACCAGGCAGACAGTCTAGTACCTTTAGGGTACACAAGCTCAGATTTTCAGTCTAACATGGATTCCTGTAAGTCTACCTCAGGATATGTGTTTACCTTAGGAGATAGAGTTATAAGTTAGAAGAGTATCAAGCAGTTCTGCATTGCCGATTCCACCATGGAGGCCGAGTACGTGGAAGCTTCTGAAGCAGCCTAGGAGGCCGTTTAGCTCATGAACTTCCTATTGGAAGTAGACGTGGTCCCTTCAGTTTAGTCGACTATTATAATTTATTGTGACAAATATCAAAGCAATTATAAACTCGAAGGAACCAAGAGTCCACAAGAAATGAAAGCATATTGAGCATAAGTATCACCTAATACGAAAAATTGTACAAATTGGTGATGTTGTGGTGACTAAAATTGCATCAGAAGACAACCTTACAGATCCTTTTACAAAGAGCATACCGGCTATGACTTTTGATAATCATGTTGAGGGCATGGGAGTCAGATGTATGGCAGTATGGTTTTAACTTATTTGACCGTCGAATAATTAAATCCACTTGCAGGGTTTTGTCTGGTCAAAACTTATATGCTTCCTTAAGGGGGTATCGTCAATTCTGATATTTCAGAACGTGGATTCCGTCAATAATTAATATTCGCCATATAAATAATACCGCTATCTAACTCACCGGGAATATAAACCCATATAAGATCGCATCCTTTAATGAATCAAAACAATAAATATTAAATATACGCCAATCAATAATTATTTCAGGATTAAGAGGATAAGCACTATTCATAATAACCTTGGATGTGAATTACTTTATATTGTTAGTATTAAATTAATTACCATAAATATCATGTTCAATACACAAAGTGTATTAGCACATAGAGTCGGAACAATAGACGATGCTATTATCTATTCCACATAACCATGACAGGCCTACGAAAATTTTGTGTTACAATTGTACCGATAGTATGTCCATTTTCGTCGAAACTGTGAACATAAAACTTATATTATGTAAGAACCTAAAATCTGATCTTTTGTGTGCAAGCCGTACTCTACACACCAGATTAAATACTATACAGAATATCGAACATCCATGCATAACATTAAAGAAATGATATACATATATTGCTCATAAAGATTATCATAAATTAAAAAATTAATTTTATTAAAATAAAATTAAATGCTAAAAACATGATTTTCAGTATGCCAATCCTAACAATCTCCAACTTATACTCAAAACCATGCTGCCTTACAATTGACTCCCATGTGTTGGAGCGGAAATAAAAAATTTTGAACCGACGCTGTGACCGTAAAAAATGACGTATGTATTTTTTTCATAAAAACTAATAACTATATTAATCTTAATAGTATAATACCTTTATAAAACTTGTCAAAAGTTTCAAGAAGTCCCGAATACGTTGAAGACGACCTTGCAACCTTCTCATATATGTCCCGAACGCACTACGACGATCACGGTGAGTGGACACCGATACCGATCGAAGAGTTCTCTACACTTTTGATTTCTTCTCACACTTGTCTCTAGAGAGGCAAAATTAATTGCCAAATCAAGAGAGGGGCCGACGGCCATGGGAGGAGATTAGGGTTAGGGTTATCTTTATGGAGCCTCCTTTTTAATATATGGCCATATATCAAAAAGGATATTAAGTGTATATATATTCTCCTTTCAAAAAAAATAAGAAGATATACACTTAACATAAAAATAAAACCCACCATCTACTATTAGGGCCGGCCACCTAGGGAGTAATCCCTAGGTGTGCCAAAAACTAAAAATGCCCCTCATTATTTAATTTAATCCCTGAATGTCCCTGGCGGCAAAATCGGCATTCTAATTAAATTAAATAATTATCGAAACCAATAAGAAAAATATCCGTGCGTGTAGTGGGCGACGTGAGAGATCACGAGAAAGTATAGGACTCGGGCTAACCGTACGAGAAAATCAGATATCCCTAACTCTGTCCCCGAGTTAGATACTTTCTCGCACGAACTAGAACTTGTTCCACTAAAGGTCCTGACTGAACTCCCGGCCCTAACTCAAATTATGTTTTGATTTTCCAATTATCAAATGCACTGAATTCACCCAACGTTTAAGATATGGATTCTCGATAAATAAATTAGGTTACTGACAACTCGATTTAATTATCCTCTTTTTCTCGCAACCGCACCACTTAACCTTTTGATATGCCTGATTCGAAGACCCATTGTACAGATTTAGCATAGTCAAACCTATAAGCAAAGCACACGAGGGGGAACTCCTCAACCTAAATCGGACGTGATTTCCGTCAGCTGATTATCAATCATCGGACAAACAATGCCAGTATGCAACTCATCGGTATTGTTGATCTCATTGAGAAAATCTCAACCATTAACGACTCAAAGTACTGAACATTATCTTGATATAATTAATCAATCACTTCAGAATTAAGAGTTCGTGCAATACATGATAATACGGGACATGGATCAATTCATATAGTCAGTATAGAATCGATCATCCCGTATCTCGCTCAATACACTCTAAGTGTACTAACACATCGAGCTCGAATATCGAATTCCCAAAACCTGAATTCGATCCGTTTGACCTAGCCAAGACCAGCTACTATAACGATGTACTATAATCATACCAATGGAATGTTCGATTCCATTACGATTGTGAGCCTACCTGTATAATCTGTCAAAACCTTTGACCCGATTTTTCGCGTAGTACAGACTGAGTTAAATACTAGACAGAATATATTGACTATGCATTCATACATCACAAATATAAATATGAAACCATAAATGCAAAATCATCTCAAATGTTTATCATTAATATCCCAGGAATTTAGAATAAAATACATAAAAAAACATGACTTTTTAGTATACATTCTCAATAATCTCCCACTTATACCTAAAGCCATGTAGGAACACATCTGACACCTAACCCTTCTGCCTTAGTAAAAGGATCTGCTAGGTTATCTGCAGATGCAACCATGCCAACCACAACGTCTCTACGTTGTAAAGTCTTCTGGATGAGACATTACTTCCCCTTAATGTGCTTTTCCTAAGAAAACACGTATCCTGAGATGGACCTCCTTGAATCCTTATCAGCCTTGAAATTCGAGTCTGTATACCCAAGGGGTATAAGGCTATCACCCTGGTACCCCAACATATACTTTCTAGTCCTTTTCAGGTACTTGAGTATATTCTTGACCGGAGTCTAATGCTCTTTTCCTGGATTAGACTGATAACTTCTTACCATGCTAACGGTATAATAGATATCTGGTCTAGTGCAGAGCATGGCATACATGAGACTTCTTACTGCCGAAGCATAAGGAATACCTCTCATCCTCTCTATCTTCTGAGGTGTCTTAGGATACTGATCTCTAGATAGAGTAATTCCATGTCTAAAAGGAATAAATCCTTTGTTAAAATTTTTCATACCAAATCGAGCAATAATCAAGTCAGTATAACGGGTTTGGGATAAGCCCAACATCCTACGTGATTGATCTCGTATGAGCTTGATCCCAAGAATTTGGCCCATTTGTCCCAAGTCCTTCATGTCAAATTAACTCGATAACCATACCTTCACCGAAGATAGAAACCCCACATCATTTTCGATAAGGAGAATGTCATCACCATAAATGACTAGAAATGCCACCTTATGTCCATCGCGCTTCCAGTACACGCAATACTCGATAGGACACTGATCAAAGCCAAAACTTTTAATCGCCTGGTCAAATCGAGTGTTCCAAGACCTTGAAGCTTGCTTAAGCCCATAAATGGATTTCTTAAGCTTGCACATCCTGTGCTCCTGGCCTTTTGCTATGAACCCGTCTGGCTGCATCATATAGATGCTCTCGTCAAGACTTCCCTTAAGGAATGCCATCTTGACGTCCATTTGCCAAGTCTTGTAATCGAGATTAGCAGCAATAGATAAGAGAATCTGAATGAACTTAAGCATAGTCACCGGCGAATAGGTTTTCTCATAATTAAAACCTTCTTTCTGAGTAAACCCCTTCGCTACAAGCCTAGTTTTGAAGGTTTTCACCTTCCCGTCCACTCCTCTCTTTATCTTGTAGATCTATTTGCACTCGATGGATTTTATCCCATCTAATATTTCTGCAAGATCCCAGACTTGATTAGAGTACATAGACTCTATCTCATATTTTATAGCCTTTTGCCATAAATCCGCATCTGTGTCTTGTAGTGCTTCTTATAGTTTCTGGGTTTGGTATCATGTTCTTTTGGGATCCTGTCGTAAGACTCTCCCAAGAACATGAACCTCTCGGGTTGATGAACAACCCTCCCACTACGACAAAGATTTTGCTGTGTACTCACGATAGGTGGTATCTCATTCCGTTCATTAGGTATATTTTTCGATTGTACCAAATCATCATTCCTGACCTCTTCTAGAACAACTTGCGATCGGGGTTTTGTGATTTATTACATAATTCTCTTTCAAGAATTTTGTATTTGTGCAAACAAATACCCTCTGACTCTTAAGATTATAAAACCATCTTCAGTTCTTCTAGGGTATCTTACAAAGAAATAGACTTTTGTCTTTGGTTCCACCGTACTTGCATTTTCCACCAACACGTGTGCTGGGTAATCCCCATATCTGGAGATGTTCAAGACTTAACTTACGCCAAGTTCACAACTCCATAGGGGTACCGGGAATGGCCTTAGTAGGTACCAAATTCAGAATAAAAACCGCTGTCTCTAATGCAAACCCCCAAAACGAATGTGGTAAAACGAATAACTCGTCATGTCCCTTACCATCTCCTTAAAGGACCTAATCCTCTTTTTCGCCACACCATTCTGCCGTGGTATCCTTAGTGCAGACAAGTGGGATGTAATCCCATGTTCAGACAAGTAGTTCCTAAACTCCCAAAGAGGTATTTACCACCACGATCAAATCATTGGGTCTTTCCAACCTCTTGCCTGGATGTTTATAGGACCACATGCATCAGAATGAACCAGTTCCAACACTTTTTTAGCTCTAAGTCCCTTAGTCGTAAACGGTCTCTTGGTCATCTTACCTTCTAAATAGGATTCACAAACTGGAAGTGCCTCCACTTTCAATGAACCTAAAGGTCAACTTTCAACCAGTTTTTGTATCCTTTTTAGATTAACATGACCCAAACGAAGATGCTAAAGTAGCGTTTGGTTCAAGGAGGAAACTTTCCTTTTAAGTGGTAAAACATGTAAATTGTTCACCTCATTATTTTTATCAGTAGAAATAACATGTTGTAAAATGTAAAGAGAATTTTTCAATGTACCACGATAGATAAATTGTTTTTCAACCATAATACTGCATGAAAGCTTATTTAAAAAATACAATATTCATCATTCCCCAAACAGGAAACCAAAATAAGTTCCGCCTGATTTGGGGTACATATAAAATGTTCTTCCAAATTAAACATTTATTTCTACTGAAATTAAAAACTACTTCTCCCACTGCAATAGCAGACACCAGCGAGTTATTCCCCATCTGAAGGTAAACCTTGCCATCTTTAAATTGTCTGGTCACCTGGAACCCCTGCAACGAATTGCAAACATGATTTGTGGCTCCTATATCTACACAGCAGGTTTTCGTAGATACAACCACTAATCATGATCCAACAATTAAAGAAAAGGCTTTACCTATAGCCACGCTATTCTAGTAATCAGGACAATCTCTTTTTTATTGTCCCAGCTTTAAACAGCAATAGTAACTACCCTTAGGCCCCTTAACCTTTGCCATGGCAGTTGATGACTTATCCTTGTCAGTCTTTTGTGCATTATCCTGTCGCAACCCTTTCTTCTTCTTTTTACCACCACTTGGCCTAGAATAAGAAGCCTTTTGCGCAACAAACACATGTGCTGACTTCCGGATAACACCCTTTATTGCCTGTAATTCTTTCAATAATTTTGCCAAAGTAAAATCCAGTTTGTTCATTTTATAATAGAGGCAAAATTGCTGAAATGAATTGGGCAATTGCTCGAGCATGATATCAATTTGGGATTCCGCATTGATCTCGGCTCCAGGGACCTCTAACTCGTTAAGAAGACAGATCATCTCAAAACGCAGTCCTTAACCGGTGTACCATTTGCCATGTTCGCATTTATAAGATCCATCATGGCAACTTGCCTTGCTGCCTGACCTTGCTCGCCAAACATTTCTGTAAAGCTAAAGATCATATCAACTGCAGATTCTATAGACTGATATTGGCTTTGTAAAATATCTGACATGAAAGTCGAGATGTAGCAACGTGCCATCCTATTAGTCTTTACCCAATCCTAATAGTGTCGGATCTCTTGTTAGAAGATCCACTATTGGGAGCGAGTAGACCGGGATCAACTAACACGATCCAATAGTTGTCAGAAGTTGAGACAATATCGAGATTCCTTTTCAATGTGATAAAATTAGGTCCAATTAATGTATGTTCCTTGAGAATTGCTGCTAGTGTATTAATCATTCCATTATTAAATCCTGAGAAAAAAAAGAGAAAAACTTTTTAATTCTTTTATCAAATTAGGGTATCTCAACCTTTTAATTTAAAAAGAATTATTGGCAGCCCGATTCCTTCGTGATTAAGCAAGCCACGTAGTGTGGACGTCCACAAATCACCACCCGTCCGGACAGACATGCCAGTCTATTAATTTACTGCCGAAACCAAATATCACAATAAAAAACCACCGGCTCAGAGTCACATTAATTGATAGGCCACGTAGTGTGGAGTCTAACAATCAACGAACAAAGAACTACTAGGTTTTTCATTCCTTGATATAGAAATTCCATGTAAATTAAATAGCAATAAATTTTGGTCCCCACAAATAAAAATAGTGACTCCTTAGGGAGGATATTTTTATTCACGGGTTAAGTATATAACCATTTCCCTTCATTTGAAAATACCGTGTCAAAATCCCGGGTCCGGTGTGAGCGAATCCTACTTCGCACTATTCTCAAATCTACTTGTTTCAAAGATTCGTACCAGAGATACCATGATTATAGCTATTCCTTAGGGAGACCGAAAGTCGAAGTTGGCGCGCGAGCTATAACCACATCTCCTACGAACGCGTAATGGAGACCGTATAATTTATCTGTGACTAAATCATTTTTCCACTTAATATTTTAATAACCGAGGGTTTTTTCTTTTTGTTCATTTTAAATGATTAAATATATTTTAATTCCCGATTAAAATAAATCTGATTTTAATCAATTAAAATATTCATTGTTTAACCATAACAAAATAAAAAAAAACCTTCCTCATTTAATTTTGTGAAAGAAATTAATTATCTAGGTTTTAATTAAAAAAATTTAATTAATTTTTAGCACAAAAATTAAATAAATAATTATCTATTTACTTCCCTGTTTTAAAAAATTGCTAGAATTATTTATTTTATAAAACTATTTTTCTTAATATAATTCCGTTAATTCAAACATGAATAAAAAGAAAAACAAAATAAAATAAAATTCATCCACGCAATCAAATAAAATAAATAAATAAATAATTAAATAATGACAAAAATAAATATAAATTAAGTTGTTATGATCTGGTCCATCTGTTTAATCTGACGGTATCAAATTAAAGATTAAACCCCTAGGGTTTTGGAACCCTAAACGAGCCGCCAAAGACCTGAAACTTTTCCTCAGCCTCCAGACCACCGTAACAGCCTCGGACCACAGCTGGAACGCCGGAAAAATGCTGAGAAAGAAGTCCAAACGGCCCCTTAAGATGCCAAAAATTCTGCTGTGTAGGCAGCACTGCGCCGCCTTTTTTTAGCCGCTGTTTGACCGCCTTGCTGCCACTTTTGAACCCCGTAAAACTTATGGTAGGTAGAGCACATCAAGGTCTTGATCTCCAAAAATAATTGCGTTAAAATACGTTGTCAAAGTGGCCCAAAAAATCCTCAAAGGGCCAAAATTTCTGCAGTGGAAAAAATTCAGCACCTCCGTTTTGCCTTCGTTTTGACCTCCTTGCCGTCGCCGTCGAACCGCCACTGAACCACCATCAGATAGCCAACGAACAACCTTAATTTCAACAACAAAATCGCGTCGAAAAAGGTTGCCGAAAGCCCCAAAAATGAGCCCCAAAAATGGTGCCACTGTTCTGGCCGAACAGGCTATTGCCGCCGCTGCCTTGTTCTACTTCTTTCGTTTTCGTTCCTCGTTTTGCATGATCTGATTACAATATTGATCCTAAAAAAATGAATGAAATAGTAGATTACATCGTCAAAAATCTATACCCCACGTAGGAGGCGTACAACCGATCTAATCTCGAATCAAAACCATCGAGATAAACGATTAAAAAAAACGATATAAACCATACACATTCATACATGCATTTAACCGGATCATACACGCAACCACGGCTCTGATACCATTGTTGAACGGAAAAAAAAATTGAATCGACGACGTGACCGTAAAAAACGACGTATGCATTTTTTTCATAAAAACTAAGAATTATATTAATCTTAATAGTATAATACCTTTATAAAACTTGTCAAAAAGTTTCAAGAAGTCCCGAATACGTTGAAGACGACCTTGCAACCTTCTCATATATGTCCCGAACGCACTACGACGATCACGGTGAGTGGACACCGATACCGATCGAAGAGTTCTCTACACTTTTGATTTCTTCTCACACTTGTCTCTAGAGAGGCAAAATTAATTGCCAAATCAAGAGAGGGGCCGACGGCCATGGGAGGAGATTAGGGTTAGGGTTATCTTTATGGAGCCTCCTTTTTAATATATGGCCATATATCAAAAAGGATATT
>JAOTRH010094918.1:0-16298 GCA_034768845.1 Heliamphora exappendiculata
AAAAATAATCATTAACAAATATAAGAGATCCAAAGTTACACCTCAGCCTCTTAGGTACTTCTATAAATTGAGCATGCAACATCCTTACTTGGTTTGATAATTTCTGCGCATAACAATTTAAATAAAAGATGTCAACAAAAGAATATTGTCACTAGGATTCTAGAAATAAATAAGAACTCAACTTCATGACATTAATTAAGTTCATCCACAGCAATGAACAATGACTCACCTCAAATGACTGAATGCTGCAAGAAGAAAGAAAAAAGGCATTAGATTTTTTGCAAGGGTTTATTTCCCTTACTTTCAAAAGATCCATTAAAATAATCACAAACCTTGGGCCCAAGAAGTCTTGTATAATTACTTCGCGGTCCAACTTCTTGAAGGTTTTCTTCAGTGCCTATATTCTCAAATGGAACACCAAATACTTGAATGAATTAGGTGCGCTTATCATTTAATCATTACTTAATGTAGACAGAGAATAAACGAAATTTGTGTATTAGAGAATGGGCAGAATTAATTTTACTTCAAGGCTCTCCAACTTCCTACTCCAGTCAATGAAAATAGTTTGGTGAAGGTTCTGTTCAAATTTCATCCAAAAAGATGTACAAGAAAACCAAAAAAAATTAGCATGATCTTTGCCTGACCTTTTTGTCCTTTCTTGAGATGTCAGTTGAGCAAATTTTTTAATAACCTCTTCAATGTTGCTGAAGAAGTGACATACATGATTTTAGGATATGATAAAGTTGCATATAATCCAATAGTCAACTTCCTTTTTTTAAGTAGGGGTAAGAAAAATAAAACAAAGTTTCAAAATTTTCCTATGTTCATAATTACAAGATAACAGAGGTACTCATATGACTTCATAAATTCTGTCGTCATGGCAAAAAAATGAAAAAAAAAAAAAAACTGCTGAAGCCTATTACTTCAGGTAACTGTGGCTGCATTCGTTACTTTATTCTTTGGATATGTAAAGTGAATGCCTTTGCATGGAAATATGTATACTTATATACCATTTAACACGATGAAAATTGGGTAACTTTTGCATTTTTTTGTCAGATTTGTTCAATTTATTAGGCAAGAATGCTATACAAAGTAATCTTCTGTACAAAATATTAGTGACCACTAATTGCTCAGTAGTTAGCACTTTCTTATAAAATAAAATGGCCTTTATGGTCTCACTGTGAATCAATCTGAAATCATACGGTTAAGACACATCTTAAAAGACATGGATGACAATGAAGAAACATAATTCTGGAGGGCTAACAACCCGTGAATCCAGATCGAAAGAATTGAGTTAGTACTGCCACCTGCAAGCGGAACTGGAACTAGAACTAAAACTAGAACCCCATCCTGGAGAGAGAACTTCAAAAGTCATCTTTATTTTGATAACTAGACTCATATACTAACACAAGCAAAAACAAATAACCCAAGTTCATAACAGAATCAGATACTGCTGAGTAAGGAATAGCTAATATTCATTATTTGTAACGCCCCGATTTCATAGTAATATAAACCCGTGCAACTTAATGAAAAAAGGAACCCGATTTTATAAGAAATCCAACTCAAAAGAACTTATGAAAAAAGGAACCCGATTTTATAAGAAATCCAACTCAAAAGAACTTATGAAGAAAGTATTTTCTAAAAAGAGGCCAAACTTACGATTTTCTCATCAACGATACGGGTAAAAAGAGTCGATTTCCTTTGAAAGCAATTCCCAAAAATGGCCCATTTATATCTCAAAGGATATCCCAAATATTTGTAGCAAAAGCCCATTTTTAGAACAAATTCCAAAAATGCACCACCCAGCGGGGTCCGCTCGAGCGGACTCCCCACTGCTCGAGCGGTGAGGTACCCGAAAGCATACTGCCCAAAATCTTGAAAATTGTTCTAAATATTGAAATGTCACCCATCTTCCTCATTCTTTGAACATAATTTTAGATAGGCAAAAAAAATGTGAAGCAGAGTATACACTTGATAATGAAATAATCTTCTTCAACCCAAAAAACCCAAAATCAAATTTTCAAGGTCATGGCATTTCATTCAAAACAAAGGGATTCAACCCACACAACGAGCCAAATGCCCTCACATGCATACAAATCGTGAATTTATAGTCTTAGAGCCGTACAACACAGATTACTCCAACCCAAAATGTATTCATCCAAATATTCGAAATGAGAATTACATTTACAATTTTATTTCTCAAAATATACTATCAATAAATATGTAATTCTGTCAAACTACTCAAAAAGGATCCCGCGACCATCCATCTTACTCCAACACCTGTTGGACATAGTGAATTCAATTGTCCATTTTCTAGAATTGATTTCTGGCCATTATTCTATAATTGGCCATTTCCTAAAATTGATTTCTAGCCATTATTCTATAATTGATTTCTGAATTCAATTGGCAATTCAATTGGCAATTGAATTCCAGATTCAATACCATTCATTGGCAATTGATTTTCATATTTATTTTTTTTGTAACCCTCCATGAGAAAAGTTCTATATAAAAACTCATCTAGTATTCTGCATATGTACCTAGATGAGTGTGAAAAACAGAATACATGGAGAAGAGAAAAAGAGAGAAAGCATATTACAATTACAAGTTGTGAGAGAGAGAGAGAGAAAGACAAACGAG
This sequence comes from Heliamphora exappendiculata, assembly GCA_034768845.1. Taxonomy (NCBI): domain Eukaryota; kingdom Viridiplantae; phylum Streptophyta; class Magnoliopsida; order Ericales; family Sarraceniaceae; genus Heliamphora; species Heliamphora exappendiculata. The sequence goes on from JAOTRH010094918.1 coordinate 2,638, forward strand.
GTGTGTTCGAGTAGCCGATCTTTGAAGGTGTTCCAACGTTCGGGTCAACCGTTTTATCCTGGGAGAGTGACGCTGGTGGAGATACGTACAACACCCTTAGTAAGCGGTGAATCATTCTTAAGAAAACTGCATTTGCAGAACTCGATTTGCATATTCTGTTCATGTTATTTTCTGCAGTTTTGTTTTCTGTAAATTCAATTTATAGTAATCGTTGAAAGTTAATAAACATGTATTTTCTGAACCACCGAGCATATCTTGTGCTGTTATATTTCTCCAACAACACCTTCTTCCCGATATCACCCAAAATGTTGTTAAACAATATGAGCTGAAACTCGTAGGAAATTGACTAACAATTAGCATATGTATGACATGCGAGGATGGTTATGCGAAATGCAACATATAATTTTCTCCAGAAAACAATTCCGCTTATCCAAACCAAAATCCCACTACATAATCGAGTTTTCATATAAAACCCATAGTTCAATATTCTAGAACCTTAGTGAATTCAACCATTTCAACATGTCACCCCACCGTTTGCCAACCAATCCAAGGTTTCCCAAATTCCATAATTAAGTTTTCGATTTAATAAAGTACTAAAGGCAGAAGGTGTCTATTGATTCTGGCGTATTTATCACCACTTGGCCACACAATATCCAATAGATAAATATCCATTCTATAGCCTGACACGGAGAACACACATTTTCGATTTCTCTCAAAAATATCGAATGGTGGGCCGCCCAAGAGCACGCTTTTACGGGAATTAACACAAAGCAAGGGGCCTACCTTACATTGCGCAAGTTTTCAGTCTTTTACCGAGAAACTGTTGAATGTCAATCTCATTCTTAAACTTGTTGGGAGAAATCCAACGCCATAATAAAATATATACATGCTCGGTGATCTAGAAAATACATCTTTATTAACTTTCAACAATTACAATAAACGAAATTACAAAAAAATGAAACAACAAAAATAACATGAATAGAATATGCAAATCGAGTCCTGGAAACGCAGTTTTCTTAAAAATGATTCACCGCCTACCGAGAGTGTTGTAGGTTTTCCACCGGCGTCACTCTCCTAGTATAAAACGGCTACACGATCGTTGAAACACCACCAAGGATCGACTACGAATGTACTCCGTCTGTCTTTCTCTCTCTTACAGCTTGTAATATAATCTCAAAATTGTATCTCTCCTTTCTCTGTCTCTTTTTCTCTGTCTTTTTTTCTCTATCTTTTTTTTCTGTCTTTGAAAACTGAATGGGATAACAGCATATATAGACCTTCCATCATGGAAGGGGTTACAGAGGAATCAATAGCCATGAATGGTATTGATTTCTAGGATTTAATTGCCAATTGAATGGCCAATTCAATTGCAATTGAATTCTGCTATTGAATTCTGGAATTCAATGGCCAATGAATTCACAAAATTCCAACAGAAACTACTCGAGCCCAAACTTAGACATTCAATTCGGTCACATGGTATTTTAATTATATCATTTTCATTAACAACTAATACGAGTCCAACTGTTAACAAAGTTCCTCTCACTAAACCCCACACCATTATGATTCTAATCTCAACCATCACACATAATAAATAAGTCTTATCTTTTTAACCTATTTCTATGCTCCTTATTCTTCGAATTTTGCATTCAAAACTGTAACAATAAAACAATTCTATTAATTGCATCACCTGTAGAGGTAATCATGGAGATTGTGTAATTAAATCTTCATTCACTAAACTAGTTTGTAATATTTTTAGTTATTTGGCATTTTTATTATTTTGTTTTTTTCGATTTGTTTTGATGAGAGAATCGAAAAAATTAAAAAATTTGATCAATTTTTTTTTTAAAATCACTAAAAATTAAAATAAGCCAAAAAATAGATATTCTAACTTAGAAAATGAACGAAAAAGCCATTCTGTCCATTAGTGAAACAAAACCGCGGCAAGGCCAATGCGGCGCAAGAACCAAGCAGTCTAGAAAGTAATGCAATGCGCTACGCGGGCGCACATGACTGCGTGCGTGGCGCGGTGCACGCGACAGCGCAGCATAGTGGGGAGGCAGCAATTAGACTCGAATGAGGCTTATAGTGTTCCAGAGGAACTATGACTTGCAAAAGCTAAGTGTTACAAGGTTTCTGGTTGGTTGCAGTGCTCTAATAGGAATGGAAGACTAGAATCCCAATTCTCACATGATTACAGGTTTTCTAGATGAACAAAAATTCTTTAACTAAAGAGTTTTAGATATACTATATAAGCCGAAATTTAATGCATTTATTTATATGATTCATATCCAACGATGTACCGGTTTCTTCACAAAAATTTCCAATCCAACACCCATCATTTTCACGTATCATATAAATTCATGGAATATACATACAATAGGTTAATACAACCCTAATTTGTCCAAAATTTCCATCAATTTCAACATTTGGGTCCCTTAACCCCCAAACCCCCAATTTTCATGGTTTTGACTCAAATCCAAAAACCTAACCGATTATTTTTCAATACCAATCATATTCAATAACAACAAGAAGAAAGAATCACCTTAAATCATCCACAAATATAATATTTAACTTGCTTTAACATCAAATCCTAACCTAAGGTTTTAAAAAAATACCATTTTTATATTTTTCATGTTTATATTTTTAAATACACAACTCATATCACATAGATATTCAAAGATGACTATAGATCGTACATCTTTGATGATAAATCCACAAGAAAGAAGCCCTAGTAAGCTTCAACCGCGAAAATGTCCAACCGAAAGGCAAGAAAGAAGCTTTCAACAACAAGCTCAAGCATCCAATGGATGTTCAACCAAGAGGAAAACAAGAAATCTGCTTAAGAGAAGCAAAGAGAGCTCTAAGAACTCTTCAAACCCAACCCTAGGTCTCAACTTCTGTTCTAGAGAGAGGGATGAAAAAAATGACAATGAAATGTTTTAACAAGCAACTTAAAGTCTGCTCGTCGATCGTCCGTTTGAGCAGACCTGTGGCCGCTCAAACGGTCCCCACTAACTCAATTTTTAAAAACTCTCTACTACTAGTCCGCTCGAGCGGGACCCTGACCCCTCAAGCCATCAATGCTAAAAAGGACCATAAACAAAAAAATGTGTAAAAGAATCGAATCATAGGCTAAATACCTCAAGGCTCACCCAAACAACCTACAACAATAATTCTTATGCACTTTCAAGCATACAATTATTGTCAGCAAGCATTACCATGCTCAAATTTTAATTCTCACATGTGATTTACACATTTAACCTTCATCACATAAAAATCATAACGTACTTTCGTTTATTAAATACAATTCAAATGGAATCGGGTCTATACATTATTTGTTCAAAGGTTTCTTAAATCTCATAAAAAATTAATACCAACATTGACATATACATCTTTTAAGGGAAGATTTGGGCTAGAGTTTTTAGATTGTAATAAATAAAAACAAAACCCTAATGGATGCAGTGTTTTTCATGACCTACTGCTGATCGATTAAATTGCCAAAATCATTTTTGTTTCATTCTTTGGCTCAGACAAATTAAGATTGAATCACCAGCTGGTGTCATTTCCACGCAATCAAGAGAGAATGACAACCCTGATTATTTATACCCAACCGTTGGATGCAAGGCGGCGAAGCAAGGCAACACTGGCGATGGTGCATGGCAGTGCGACAGTGGCATGCAGCGTGAGGCAGGGCGACGGTGAGAAGGCAGCGCAACGATGGAAAGGAAGTGTAACAGCGGCGCAAGGCAACTAAAAGGGAGAGAGAGGGGGGAGAGAGGGAGAGGACAGAGAGAGAAGCAGGCTAGGGTTTGAAAATGGAGTTATTAAGTTTTGGGGGAGCCAAAGGTTTGGGGAGTTCCCACCAATTTAAAACTACGTCGTTTTAATTTTTAGCTCAATAAAATGACAGAGTTTTAATTATGAGTTTTTGCTACGGGAAATATGCCACGCAAAAAGGATTTTTTTGCGACCAAAGTTTGCTACTGCCAATATGCCGTCGTAAATAATCAATTTTTTCCTATTTGTGTTGGCCATGTGATATATTCTTTTTTTATAAGTAACAATAATAATTTATTATTTGTGGGCGATAAATTTGGAATTAAAGGGGAGAGAGAATGAAATTAATTAAGGAAAGATTTGGTATTATGAAACTAATGAGACCTATCCCATTAAATTTTTTGAATAAGACTATTCCTTAAATAAGTAAAGAAAATAGAACTTTTGATAAGATCTCTCTTCTTTTTTTTTTCAAATCACAATATTGGTATAAAAATACAAAATTATTCTTATGTAATTAATCTTACAAATAAATAGGCAGGTCTAGACTTCCTCACTCAATTCTCACTTAGGGTGTAAAAAAGGCCCAGTCCAAGCCGTCAACTCTCTTGTCAAAATTTTGGGTCGGACCAGGCTGACTTTTTTTGGGAGGGGTAAGTCCAAGCCCAGGCCCAGGGTACATAGGCCTTGGCCTCGGAGCTCTAGCCTCGGGCTCAGGCCGAGCCACAGGCAGGTCGTCGGGCTTTTTTTTATAGTTTTTATTTAAATTATATAATTCTATAAATTTATTAATTTATTAGTTTATTAGTTTATAGGTAATTATAAGTTATAAATTAGTTAATTTAGTTTATAAATTAGTTTACTTATTATGTATTAGTTTATAAATTGAGCTATAAACTAATATTTATAATACAATAAGCTTGAACACTTAAAAGTAATTAAATGCAATATAAAATTTTATTATTCAAAAACTAATCAATTACATTATAACTTACAACTTTACAAGTGTACAAATTGTTTTTTAAAAGACAGAAATTGTATCTGTAGGGACCTAGTCCCTTTTTATTTGTAAGGATTAATGAAACCGTGCTAGGATATTTTTGGCAAAAAATAATTAAATGTTTAATTATGCGAAAAAATTAAAATTTGATCATGATAACGACTATTAACAATAATTTTATACTTGGTATTGCTTGAGAACAATTGTTGTGAGTTATTTGAGTAAGTTTTGAGATGTTTAGCTTATAATTCAATCCATATATATATACATATATATATATATATACATCTTTTGTTCAAGGTCCCTCTCAGCGTTGACCCTCGAGCGGCCAAGGGCCCAATCGAGTGAGTTGGTGCTAGAAACTTTTTTTATATCGAGAAAGAGGGGACCACTCGAGTGGCCCCAAGTCCGCTCAAGCGGATTGTCGGCGAGCAAACTTTAAGTTGCAGGTACAACATTTGTTTTTTATTTCCTCTCTCTCTCTCTCTCTCTCTCTCTCTCTCTAAACAGAGGTTTTAAACCTTAGAGAGCTTTTTTGGGTGCCGCTTTGAGTTTCTCCTGCTCTTTTAGAGGTTATTAATTGCCTCCCACTTGGTTAAACACCCATTGGAGGTCTGAGCTTGGCGTTAGAAGCTTCCTCTTCGACTTTCGATTAGAGATTTTCGTAATTGGAGCTTGTTAGGACTCCATTCTTGTGAATTTATTATCAAGAAAGTAGGATATATGACTACTCATGAACATTGTTAGATTAGTTGATTATTGTAAATCTATACATATAAGGATGATAAATATATATTTTTGAAACACTAGGTTAGGATTTGAGGTTGGAACATCTTAAGTCTTAGATTTGTGAATGATCTATTATGGTTCTATCATGTTGATTGATTTTAGAGATAAACGAATTGAAAAATGATGAGTTAGGATTTTGGATTTGAGTCAAAATCATAAAAATTGAGGCTTTTTTGGTTATGGGACTCAAATGACGAAAATAATTAAATTTTTGAATAATTTGGGATTTTATTAACCTAGTTGCATTTAAAGTTCATAAACTTCTTCGACATGTGAAAACGGTAGGTGATAGGTCGGGGGGTTTGAGTAAATCTTTTAAATCGATGAAAATGAGTCACGTGGAGTGTTAATTCAAGGTTGTTGAACCTTATATTTGAATATATGAATATGAGAATGTCCAATGTTGTCGTTGGGTATTGGTGAGAGGAACTGTGTGGATGGTTGGACTCATATTCGTTGTTAATAAAAATGATATAATTAAAGTACCATATGATTGAATTGAATAATTAAATTGGGCTCGAGAAGCTCCTTGGTGAAATATCAAAAACTTACACAATGTATGGTAGGTCCTTCTATCGGGTTAATACCCATAAAAGCATGCTTTGAGTGGCCCACTCATCGACGTTTCTGAAAAAAATAAAAAATGTGTACTTTCTATGTCGGGCTATAAAATTGGTACTTATCCTTCTAGCCTCATGTGACCTGGTGGTGATAACAACGCCTAGGTCTATAATTGTCATCCAGATTTTGGTATTTAATTAAATCAATAGTTGAATCGGGTTGGCAAACTTTAAGTGAATGACGTGAGCGGATTATGGAGTTTGGAAAACCTTGGGTTGTTTGGAAAATGGTGTGGTGACATGTTGAAACGGTTGAATTTAATAAGATAGAACATTAAACTACGGCCTTTAACGAAAATCTAGTCATGTGAATGGGAAATTGTTTCTTTTGAAAACGGCTGGTCAAGAATTAGATCAGATGCCATAATTATGGGCAACGTTTTTTCTGGACCTAAGAAGGCATACATTAATGTTCAAAAGTTCCTTCAACTCAAGTAGGTGTGAAGTGCCTAGGTATGGTAGTGGCGGTACAAAAGAGAGTAGTAGCGACTCAAATCAAATTTGCCAAGGAGGGCGATCAAGGGAGCATGATGACTCGAGGAGGGTATTTACAACTTCAATGGACTCATCGACATCGAAAGATTCGAAATCGAAATGGGATAGACATGCTTCAAGAGGGTCTGTGGTGAGGATATTTGGAAGAACCTCATCAACTACCTTATCGATCATATCGATCGCAAAGTCAGATTCTTGTTGAGGTTGTTGGGAAGCGCTAAACACGTTGAGCCTTAACTTTATGTTTCCAAGGGATACATCCATTACTCTAGTCTGATAATTTCTGCAAGCGAAAGCTATAGCCAAGAAGGGTTGGTTGAGAAACACCGGGGTCTGCTTCATAAGGTTGCCAGCTCCGTGTCGAGGACTATGAAGTGAACAGGGAAGAGAAATTTATTGACTTTCACTAACACATCCTCGATGACTCCATGGGGTATTTTAACGAACCTATCTGCTAATTGCAAGGTAACCGGTGTGGGTTTTAAATCACCGAAATCAAATTGCTCATATACCGAGTAAGGAATAAGGTTGACACTAGTTCCTAAGTTTAGAAGGGCTTGATCAATGGTGATTGTGTACGACCTGGACCCATTTTAATTTTTGTAATTAAATATTTATGTGATAAATATTTAAATATGTGATATTGCAATGTGCATATGTAATTTATATATATATATATATATATATATATATATATATGTGTGTGTGTGTGTGTGTGTGTGTGTGTGACCAGTGAACTCGGTAAAATTTTTACACGTGTCATTGGGACCGCCATTGTGCACGAGGGTTTGGAAATTTTAATTCGAGGATAATTTTAAATTTCGATAATTTTTAAAAATATAAATTTCTAAATTAATTTAAGGTTAAAATATTAATTTTGTGGTAATTTGGTGTTAGCTTCTTGGTTTGTTAGTTGTTGGAAGACTTTGTGGCATGATAATAATTAAGTGAAAGTTTATGGCCAAGGTTAAAGGGTGAATCTTCTTGGAAAAGCCTCCCCATTTGCCCAAAACCACCACCACCGAACCCTGCCCCTCTCTCTATCTTGTCTTCACCTTCTTCCTCCATCCCTCTATCTTTAAACCTCCATTAACATCTACACCAAGCCTTCTCTTTCTAGCTTTTGGAGGCTTAGCTCTCATATTCGATCTTTGACTAAAGGAGGAAGCTTATTCTACTCGTCAAGGGTTTCGTCTTCAACCAAACAGAATTTGATTTTAGCGAGTTCGGGTTCTCTGACGGTTGTTCGGGTTTCGATTTTTAACTAGTCGAGATAGATTTCTTTTCCCTACATGTTTTACTTGTAATATTTATGCAATTACTTAGATTCTATTTTATGTATTTATTATTGATAGCAGGTGGGTTTGAAACCCTAGTTTGGAAGTGTGTGATTAGTTTGGTTTGGAAAATGGAATTGATTTTTCGAGAAAATTATGTATTGCATTTTATATAACCATCTTTGTATATCATGCATATGTTCATTCTTAGTCTATTTCCTACGAGACTTGACTCATGTTGTATAAACCCTTTCAGGTAATAGCGGAAAAAAGACATTGGAGTAAGACGAATGGTTACAGGACCCTTTTGTGTAGTTTTGATAGAATTATATATCTATCGATAGCATTTTTTGAGAATTGAAATTGTAAATATAATTTTTTTTTGATACTTGGTCGAATGTATTTTAGGTTGGAGTAACCCGTGTTGTAAGGCTTTAAGGCTATGAATTCATATCTTGTATGCATGAGAGGGCGTTGGACTTGTGTTATGAGTTGAATTCGATGGTTTTTGAATAAAATATTATGATTTTGAATGTTGGGTTTTGAGTTTTTGGGTTGAAAGTGGCTATTTCAGTACCAAGTGTATGTTTATTTTCAAATTTATACATTGTGATATCTCGAAAAAAAATATAATTAAATAAATTAAATAATTATAATAATAATAATTATTATTATACTAATAAATTTTTCGTTACAATCGTTACATAAATTAATATACTATTTAATCATAACCTAACTATTAAATTAATGATGCATAATTATATAATTAGTATAATATATGTATATAATAATAATAGTATTTATTTAATTGCAAAATAAATACAATTTTTAGTTAAGAAAATTAATACTAATTAGTACAAAACTGATGAGATTAAAATTCACTAATTACTGGGTTTTGAGTGGAACTCCTCAATCAGGATATATATATTTGTTAGGTTAGTTGTTGCCCCCGTATATATAAATACGCATTAGGTTAGGTTGGGTGCCCCAGTAAGTGAATTAGGTCAGGATAATGAGAGAAGTTAAAGAAAGAAAAGAAAAAAATAATAATAAATACAATTAATTAAACTAAACAAATAAATAATAATTATTATTATTATAATTACACAATAAATTTTCGGTAATCCGTCACATACCTAAGACTACTTAATTAAAAATTTGGTACGAAAATAATAGTATTATAATTAGTTAATAATATTAAAAATAATATATATATATATATAAATACATATATTATACATATATATACAATAATAATAATATTTATTTAATACAAACATAATAAGAGAATTTAATCATAATTAGTATTATACATAACCGGTGAATCTCTTTACGCTGAGCCATTTTCAGTGGCCTCCAAATTCAGTATATAAGTATTGAAAAAGTCTATGTACCCAAAAAATGTACTTAGAATTTTATTTTGACAGTGATTTGTAGAGTGTAGATTAATATTTAATAAGATGTGAAATACATTTTCAAGTAAATCTTAATTATTTATTTTAAATTTTAGATAATTTTTTAAATAATTTTTTAAATAATTTTTTCTAAGTTTATAGCATTGCTGATAAGTATTAGGTTAGGAGCCCCGGGAGTGGGGTTGGAAAGAAAGGAAAAAATAATAGGAAGCAGTGGCCGTAGCCCAGGTGCGCAGTTCCCCGTCCCACCCCACTTTGCCGGCCACATCGACGCCGACCACTACCACCGGCGACCTCACCGGTGTCGTCGCTGCCTTGCCGCCACCCTCTCTCCCTCTCTTTCCTCGGTTCTCTCTCTCCTTCTCCCTCTCTCCCTCTCTCCCCATCACCCTTTTCTCTCCCTTCCCTCGCAGCTCCACTGGTCCACCATCACCACCACCACTAGGGACCACCACCACCACCGGCAACCTAACCAGCGCCGTTGCCGCCCCACGCCGTCGGCCTCCGGCCCTTTCTCCCATGTTCGATAACGCACACTCTCTCTCTCTTTCTCTCAGTGGTGGTTATCACCACCAACCGCAACTAGAACCACCACCCAACATCACCAAAACCACCCCACACCACCGCCAAAACTACCAGTATCGCCATCACCACCAACTCACTATGAGCACAATCACCTATTTATTGTTGCGCACTGCCACCACTGTTCAAGGCCACCATCCACTGCCACCAGTGACCACAGCTCTTTTGACGCCCTAACGCCGCTAGTAAACGGTGTCGATCGCCAGTAAATTGCTCCGGAAAACCCAAACCGAAAAATTATCGTTGGACAACAACAGCTGTCACCTCGAACCTCCGTTTCAACCGCTGTAAGTTTAGTTAGATTCACCTCGTGGCCACCTATGCATAGCCGCGAATGACCATCAAAATCAATGTCTGAATTATCCGAACGAACATCTCAAAGTTGAGACGAAAAACCAAAAAAACGGCACGAGCACGCATGGCCTGTGCGTGAAGGGTGGCTTGGGTTATAATTTCTGGTTGGCTTTTGTGAGGCTCGTTTGGTTCTGTTTGGTTTGATTATGTTGATTAATTGTTTCTGGTTGTTTAGGCTACTGTTGGATTATGTTATTTGTTTTATTATATGTTTTTTTTTTAAAAGAAGCATGTTATAAAAATAAAATAAATACTTTATAGGAAAAAATGTAAATTTTTTATATAACAAAGTTAAGAGAGTTTTATTTTTAAAAAAAGATTAATATGTTTTTTTCCATCTTACGAACTTAACTAGTTTTATGAAATAAAATTGAATCTTAAAGCCAAAATCAATATTTTATAAAAAAAAATAACATTGGTATAATTTAACCAAGAAACTAAATAAATTAAGTAATCCTATGAGTCTATGGTATTTTTTATGATATTCTATTCACAAATCTTATATTATATTATGAAAGTTACATAATTATAATAAACCGTGTAAATGTAAACAACAGATATCATTTTATGATTCAGAAGAATAAAAGTTGATTTATTCCTATTATTTTCTTTTCACTTTACACTTAATCATAATATCATATTTGTATACACACACAAAAATGATGATAGACATTAAAAGTCACTTGTTATTGGAGTTCTTTAAAGATGATGAAACAAATCAATATTTTAAAATTTCACCCACTTTTGTGACATTCTTATAAATTATGATTTTTGTTAATACACTAATTTAGGCATTTAATTTAAACTAGTTTATAATTTAAAAGTCACCTACTGTTTTAAGTTATTTAATACTATTATAGAAAATAATATTATATTATATAAGATAATAAGAGCTATGTTGCTACTAAACGATATTAGGATAATGAATATTGTAAAAGAATAATAATGGATAATCTTGCAATTATTATCATAGAAGAATGAATATACAATAATAAAAGAAATAACTTTTAAACCCAAGCTAAATTGTAGTTTCTTTATGTGTTATTGGCTAGATTTGAATGTGTCAAGATGAGTAATTGAATCAATTTCTGGTAGATCAGGTAAGTAAATGATATCTGAACTAGTTTTTATTTCACGTGGATGCCTGATATATTACATTGTTAAAGAATGAAAACGAATTGTGAAAATAAAAATGAATGAAAATGATGCATAAATAAATGATGGGTTAAATAGCGTCCTGATCGCAGGAAGACGATAAGCGTACCAGCAAGACGAGGCAATAAGGGTGGGGGTGTAGACACCTCAATTTGATCATGCCTAATCTTAGGTGAATTCGATGATAAAAACAAGTGGAATAGTGCCTTAATTCAATTCTCGGAAAGTGATCCAAGCTCGGTATGCGAACCCAAAACCTTCAAACCAATGAAATTTTGACGAACTATTGAAACTTGTTGCCCAAGTAAGGCGACCGCCAACTCTCTTCATGGCGCCCGCCATAGAACTTTGTAGAAACCATAGCTCAAAGTGGCGACCGCCACCTTCCATCATGGCGACCGCCAACTCCCATTGTGGCGACTACCATAGAACTTTATGGAAACTTTCAAAAACCTGGCGATCCCCAACTCTCATTGTGGCGACCGCCAACTTCAAATGGCCTGACGTGTCCCAAAACGTGGCAACACCTCATTGGTCGAAGAACTCTATAAATACCGTACCACAGCGTACATTTTCGGTACGAATTTTGAGTGAAAGAGACTCTACTGATATACCGAGCGATTCCGAGCTCCGATGCCGAAGCCCTGTCGAAATACCGAGATCCGAGCCTCTGAAGTTCCCAAACCCTAGCTTAGATCACCACTCGAGGATTGGATTACCGAGACACATTCCCCGACTTGAGGATCTCCCGACAAACTAGGTACCTCGTTTGGATCCCCGATCCTTCTAGCTTTACCATCTCTCTTGTAGAGTGATCGGGTTAATTTTCACGGATTTATTTCAATTATGCTCTTGTTTTGTTCATTAATCGTTATATTCATGTTTTAGCCTACTTAGTTTAATTATTTTATTGATTTACTTACTTTCACTTTAAGCTTATTTTAAATTATTAAAATCATTAAATGGTGTTAATATTTTTAACAATTGCAACTAATTAATATTGTTGATTGTTATATTAATGCACTTACATCCATATGGGTACAGTTGTCAATACTTTACCATACTTGATCATTGAATTAGTTGTAATTAATTTCTCTTAATTTCAATTAGTGCATTCCATCTCTTTTTTTTTTTTTAATATAACTTAAATTTCTCGTAATGTGCATTCTTTGTTATTTTCTTTGTAATTAGCTTAATGTAATTTCCTTCCAATATACCATTTATTTTTTTTTTCTTATAATATTAGGTTAATGTTCTTTCATTTTTCTTAGCATTGTTTTAATATTCAAGCATTTTATATTTTTTTTTATTCTTTTAATTCAATGTTCATTTTCTTTTAAGCATTAGTCTAATGTTAATTTAAATATTTTCTTTTCTTTTCTTTTCTTAGTACAATTTTATTTTCTAGCATTTTGTTTCAGGTTATTTTCTTTTTTTTAATAGCTCTAAATTTCTTTTATAGCACTCTTATTTCCTCTTTCTTTAAATGTTAATAATACTTTTTCTCTTTTTTTTTTTATTTTAATTTAAAATTCACTAACCCAAATGCTGTTTTAACATTAGCTTAAATGTCCTTTTAGTTTGATGTCCTTTTGATTTTCTTCTTCTTTTTCTTCTTTTTATTTTCTTTTAGTGTAATCCACTTTTCTAGCATTATTTTATCATTTTATCTTGCTACTAGTTTTGTTACTTATCCTTAATTTAAATGTTAGTTTAACTTTTCTTTGTTTTACTTACAAAATTTAATTTTTTTTTCTTTATAACTTTATTTATTAGCTTTTCTTTCATAAATCTAAAATCACAAAAAACTTGTAATCTAATTTTTATATTTGAATAGCATCATAATTTTTTCTTTCAAAACTCCTTTGTTCTTTTATTTTCTTCTATTTTCTTTTCTTTCTCTTTTAATCTTTTTTTAAAGAAAGATATAAAAACATTAATGATCACATCTTCTTACTTTTTAAAATCTTTCTTTATTAGCTTAATTTTCCTTTTATGTTACTTTCTTTTATTAACTACAAAAATCACTAAAAGCCTTTTACGTTAGTTGTTATTCTTTTTCTTTTATCTTTTAAAGGGTAGTGTAATTTAATTAAAACTCTTTTGTTTATTTTGTTTTTATTATTTTTCTTTGATTTGTTCAAAAACATAAAATGTAGATAGTTTTCTTTTAAGTAGTTTAAATAAATATTTTTCT
>JAOTRH010094949.1:0-16297 GCA_034768845.1 Heliamphora exappendiculata
AATAAAGATACAAATTAAATTTTGATTCATACATATATGCATGTAGCAGAATTATACTTTCATAAATTAACAAAGTGCGTGTAAACTGGTTCAAATATTTAATTATAAAAAAAACTTAACGAGGAATTAGCTCGGTTATTGAAGTATCATTTATTGATTGATTGGACGATGACTCCACTGTAGAATTGTTGTCCTGAACCAATGGTACCTCTGGATTGACGGTAACGGTATTATGTCGGAAAAATGCTAGTTCTAATGGTATCGATAGAGTGAGATATAAGCTATTAAGCATGAGAACAACTGATGCCATGGATGGTCTTTTTTCTACGTTTTCCTGAATACACAGCAGCCCAATATGAATACATCTCATCATTTCCATTTCCTGCATAGAACCTAAAGCAGCCCTCAATGAGGGATCTATGAAGTTCAAACATGTTCCTTCCTTCCAACTTTTCCAAGCCTGCAAGAATTTAGCGTTTAGGACCTGATGGGCAACTAGCTTAAAAGTTAATTTTTTGCATTTTAAACGAAAAAATTAAATTGGATTCAAAGTAGCTTATTTACTTTTAAGTTAACTTTTTTTAAGTTGGTTGTTTGAGTAAAAAATTATTTTTTTTGCTTTTTATTCAAAATTAACAATTCTACCCTTCTATATATTTGATATTAACAATTATACGTAATTGATAGTAGTAGTAAATAAATTATGAATAAAGGGTATTATTTGTGTTTTAAAAGTTGTGCGAGCTTGAATATAAAATTTTAGTATTTTTTATATTTTTTGTCAAATGGGTAATCTTGATTTTTTGATATTTTTAGCCAAAAAGCTAAAGTTTCCAATCATGGCCTTAGAAAGCTTTCAGGAGCTGTAAAATTGAATTGGACTCTTTTTATTCTTGTACATACTGCTATAGTTTTCATGAGATTAGTAAGATCAGATTCTGATATATTCATACTCACAAAACTCAAAAGATCATCTGCATACTCCCCATTACGTAAACAATTGTTCTTTTGGCCAGTCACAAGTTCCAGAACTAAGACCCCATAGCTAAAGACATCTGACTTGACCGAGAACTGCCCGTGCATCACGTACTCTGGAGCCATATATCCACTGCAATGGTTAATGTATTTGGATTAGTATCGGATTAATGTACAGAGAGTTTGATCACAAAGTTTGCAAGCACAACAAACCAATCATATAATCACGGGAACGTTGATAGGAGAATGGAAAAGCAAGCTTGATTACCCTTTTTGTTGATAATCTTCCTGAAAATATGTTCTCATCTTAGTTGTATAAAAAGTTTAGAATATTTGAACAAAATTAGGATGTTTTCGTACATAATAAAAAAAGTTCGAATAGGGGAACAAGGTTTTCTCTTTGTTCATTATATCTTAATCAAGCCAGGAGACCTGAAAGTATTCTTACTACACCCATATGAGCAAGAAAGGAAAAGTATGTTGGAAAATGGTAGAAAATGGTTGGAGAAATAGCTTGAGGTTGTATATGCCTGGAGTTATAGGGAATCAAACAAAATCAGAAGAGTTTAGATTGATGTCGAAGGTGTTCCTCAAAATACTTGGAATGAAAGGTGGTATTTGGCATTGCTGAAACTAGTAGTTTATAGATTGTAACTTATAGCAGAAGCTGTAAACATTTTGGTAAAGATTGTAACTTGTAGTTGAAATAGAAGAAAAAGTAGTTATAAGTTGTAGCATAAGTTATTGGTATTTGAAAATACTTATAACTTATAACTAAAATTAGTAGTAGGAATCTAAAAATTACTGGCAGTAGTTTTGCCAAAAACTAGACACGGGCATGAAAACAAGCACAAAGAAAGAACTAGACACGGGCAGGGTCTCCATCCTCACAAAGCCAGAACTAGCAACTAAATCCAACTTGCAGTCTAAAAGTCAGATTTCTTGTTTATCATATTAAAGTAACAGAAGCTGAGTATTAAAGATTATACGTATTAGGTAATCAATTAATCAATTATTGTCTCATGAAGTAAGAACACACCAGAGGAATAAGATGACGTTTATGTAAAAATGACTGACTGCAATCAGCTTCAAAATCATTCTTCAGCTGGTATCAATCGAAATGATGGGCAAGGTGAGAAGAAGATTGTTGATAAGGTGGATTTGGAGTTAGTTGATGTAGTAGAAGTTAGCTAAGTGGACTAATCAGTTGACATTCATGGAAATTAACACTAACATTTCTGCTGGCTTTCAAGTTGAAAATCAAATGTTTAAATTTGGAGTTTCAAGTAATAATGGGGGAACTCTTAGGAATGTCAATGGTCATGTTAAGCAGTGTGCAATATTGGAAGGTGTGTTGCAAATTTCAACATTAAGTGAGATAAAAGAAGAGGGAAATTAAAAAAGCAAAAGAAAGAAAAGGAAAAAGAAGAGAGAGAGAGAGAGAGAGATGGATGTAACCATAAGGTATGGGTGGAATTAAAAACTTACTAGGTCCCGACGATTCTTCTTGTATTCGCATGAGTTTCATCAGCTGCAAACAATCTTGCCAAGCCAAAATCTGAAATTTTGGGATTCATCTCTACGTCTAATAGAATATTGCTTGCTTTGAGATCACGATGAATAATCCGAAGTCATGAATCTTCATGAAGATACAGAATTCCTCGAGCAATGCCTCCTATGATTTTGTAACGCTTATCCCAATCTAAATGTGTGCGCCTCTCAGGATCTACAGGTTTTTCCATGCATATGGTTGAAACCAAAAACTCAATTTCATTAAGAACTGCTAAAATTGTGCTTAAAAAAAGGTTTTATTTTTATTCTTTATTATCATCATCAAGATAATAAAAGCCTTACTGAATATGAAATGATCAAGACTGGAGTTTTTCAGAAACTCATAGATAAGAAGCCTTTTTGTTCCTTCCAGACAGAAACCAAAGAGCCTCACCAAATTCCTGTGTTGAAGCTTGGCCACAAGAATAACTTCATTTTTAAATTCTAGCTCTCCTTGTCTAGAATTCATAGACAGTCTCTTCACAGCTATTTCTTGTCCATTCAAAAGTTTACCCTACAGATATATAAACAGAATATTTGTTAAAGAGTTGGGTATTCTCTGCTGTAACAGCATCGAGCTGTTGGAATAAGAGCATAAAAAAAAACTCTTACTTCTCAGGGTTAAACAGAATATTTGTTAAAGAGTCGGACAATCTTTGCTGTAACAACACCGAGCTATTGGATTACAAGTATATAGGAAAAAAAACTCTTAGTTCTCAAAGTTTAATTCTAGAAACTAAGAATTATCTTTTAAGTTCAACAGTTCGGTGCTGTTACAACAGAAAAGGGATCTATCCTATTCATATTTAAATGTTCAATTACCCTGTAAATAGGGCCGAATCCACCTTGTCCAAGCTTATTAACATCGGATAAGTTATCAGTTGCAACACTAATTGTATCGAAGTCGTATTGCAAGGATTCCACAGAGCTAATCCCATCCCCGATTTCACCAACTAATTAAACAATTTAGCGGTTATATCAAAATAAGTAACAATTGAAATTATAAAAACAAAAGTCTATATAAAGATGATGTAAACAAACCATCTTAAAACTTACTTTCCACATTGTGCTTTGGCTACCTCTGCTTCCTCTTTCTTGAAATAACGCAAGTGCCCACGATGAGTATTATCGTAAAAACAATAGCCAAAACAACAATAATGATCACAACTGTTCGTGTTGTGTTATCGACCTTTCCTGTAACAAAATAAACAAAATTCTTGATAATCAGCACAAACAAAATATCATTTGAAGAAGCTTTTGGGGCTATGGCCCCACACGACCTCAACATAGCTCTGCCCTGAGAATCTGGAAACATTGCCCAGTTTCTTATATAATAAGTCTATATTCACATAATTAAATCTAATAAAAGCATCCTAAAAACAAATGTAAAGTATAGTTAGCTAGATTAAACCTTCAAAAATTATATTTTTTCAGTAAAATAATATGAAATTCAAGACAAAAAACAATAAAATACGAATACTATCTAAAGCCAATATTCCTGATTTCCATGTGAAGATTCAAACGGGATGTATTAGCTCTAAGATACAATCTAAGTACTCATAAGCCTTTTCTGGTCTAGTATTCATACTCACTAAAAAAATATGAACTAGTCACAAATTGAATTACTCATAAAATATAATAAAAGAAATATAACCATAGTAGCACATCTATATTCATCTCTACATTTTTCTCTTTCAAAAACCATTTGCTTTTTTCTTTCCCAACCACATATCTCTAGATTTCACTCATAACAAAACAATAGGCTATATAGTCACCTCACTACTATAATAATAATTAAAGATCTCAGTTTTTATCAATCACGATTTTAAAACTTTCAATCTCAGTTTTTGTAGTTTTTTATCTCAGTTGTTTGACATTTGCTTTCATGGTCAAAAATTGAGATTAAAAATCTTGCTTGGATACGTCACGATTTTCAAACTGAGATGGTATATATATGATCTTAGTTAAAAATTGAGATAGTTTAGCATTATTATATTATATGGAACCTTAGAAAAAACTCAAATTAAATTCCTCCATTAAACATATTTAGAATTGTAATGGAATAATATTTACATACATGACTATTGAATAGTTTATTATTAATAATATAATTATTTCATAACGGATAAACCTTGAATAGGCGACTAATTATAACCTATTTAAACTTGTAACGGATTTTTATTTAAAATTTTAATAAATAAAATAATAATAATAAATTATTTTAAGTTTTAATATATTATTTTTATTAAAATTCTCCAATGTATTATAGGTCATATATATCCAAAGTGAATCTCATCCATACTAACAATTTTTAATTCTATTGAACAACTTGTATAATATACCCAATAAAGTAACAATTTGTTACCAGTTTCTTGTGCCTGCAAAACATTTGAATCTTTAAAGTTTCAATCTTTCAATTTTGACATGTCGTTTATTGTTACCGGGCCTAATCCCCTAAACATATTTTAAGTTTTAATATATCATTTTTACTAAAGTTTTCCAACATATTATAGGTCATGTCCAAAGTGAATCACATCCATACTGACCATTTTTAATTATGTTGAACTACTTGTGTTATATACCCAGTAAAGTAACAATTTGGCACAAGTTCCTTATGTCTATTGAAAATTTGAATCTTCAAAGTTTCAATCTTTCAATTTTGACATGCCGTTTACCATTACTGGGCCTAATCCCTAATTGAGGAATGGTTCATCATTTGAGATCCATTCCACTTCCTAAGGTTCGTCGATTGATTGGTCGTGATTCAAAGTCTCGTACTATCTAAGTATCAATTCCGTTTTTAGAGCTTTCCTTGATACCCTGGGAAAAGGGTTAGGTTGCTACTCCAGCTCCTGCTCAGAGGAGAAGGTTGGTTGATATCTAGCTCCGGTTATGGGGTGATGTTAAGATCAAGAAGCGGGCGTCTTATAAACAATCTGCTTCAAAAAGATCATTGTAGGTCGCCACTGTTGTACGAAGCTATTTTGTGCCTCTTCTTCTTTAAGGTTTTGAATGTACAGATCGACGGCTCAACCTACTTGTGAACAGTTTCTAATTCCTTGGCAACAAGTGCAGTAGTGATGAACATGTCGAAATATACCTTAGATAACTCCATAGTCTTAACAATAGCCCCAAACATTGCGCCCCAAAACCATTGCAGCGTAACTCAGTTCAAATCGCTGGTTGGATGAGCTGCACTTTGTCAACTGTGATTCTTTGGAAGTTCAAAGACGAGTCTAGGGTTGCCAGTTGAAGGTTGCGGGCTACCGATTAAAAGGTTTGGGTTGTTGATTGAAGGTCTTAGGTTACCAATTGAAGGTTTCGGGCTACGATTTAAAGAGATTCACGGTGTAACACTCATGCAGTCGCGCCTGAGCACCTCGCTGCTCTGCTTCTAAATTGAGTTTCTTTCCCTAAAGTTTTGTTCCTTTACTTCTGCTTCGTTGGGAGGAAGTTTTGACCCGTGTTCAATTTCTTGAACGAAAGATGGATAATGGATTGCGTACATCTTCGGAGGAATCCAGTGATTTCTATAGTTTTTGGTTCTAACCTATGACGATTTGAGACATCTGTGTTGGGTAGGGAGGGGTGAGTTTGGATGCTATGTTGCTTGGTTTTTGTTAGTTATCTTTGAATGGCAAAAACTTGTCTAGTGTAAGAGGCGTGATGTTGTTATTTCAATCATATATTGGTATGGGAGAGCAAGTGAAGGTAAAAGATGACCAGATCCAAATGATATTTGTGGATAACTTACCTCTAGAGATGTTTAATAGTTAGTTGAGGAGCATATTCAATAAATGCGGGAAGGTGTTAGATGCTTTCGTCCCATTGAATTAAATGTAGAAGGTCAACAAATACAAGGTTTGGGTTTGTAAGATTTCAATCAATCAAGGAGGCAAACCAAGCCATCCAAAAGTATAATGGAGCATGGCTTGGGTGTTTCAAGATTGAACCCCTTTCTGAGGAATTCCACTCAGTTACATTCTTTACTCAGGAAAACATCAACTCTTTCAAGGTTCTATGCCCAGGTGGTGGTTGTTGATCACTTAAGGAAAGAACAAACTACAAGGAGCCAATCACAGCAGTACTAGAAGAGGAAGAATGGTTAAACACTTGCATAATTGGCATAGCCAAATATTGAAGAATGGTGCATGGCATTGAGGAAGCCTTGAGAAATGAACACATTCTAGATATCTCTGTAAAACCATTAGGGGTTGTAAGATCTTACTATAATTCCTATCAGTTGAGGATAAAAAAGCCTATTGTGATGGAGTAAAAGATTGGTTAGAATCATGATTTGAAGTACCATACGATTGGAATTATAAGGAATACAATATGACGAGAAGAGTCTGGTTAATGGTTGAAGGGATACCACTAAATGCTTGGAATGATGACACTTTCAAGAGGATTGAGAAACGATTTGAAGATGTTTTCTTTGTTGATGCTCACACGTCTTCGAAAAAATTCTTAGAACGAGACCAAGTGTTGATTTCCACAGAAGCATTAACAAGGATAGATGAACTTTGTCCTCTCAAGGCAGGGAAATTCCTATATAGCATGCATGTGGTCGAGATACCTTTCACCGTGGGTGAGATGGATCACAAAAAACAACAACAGAGCAACAAAGGGGAATGTACATCTTGCTCAAACTTTGAAGCTAACTCACTGTACATGGAGAACTTATAACCACAAGGATGTAGGCCCCCTGTCTCCCATTCTTCCTGGTAAGGCCTATGTGTAGCGTTCCGACCCCGATTTAATAAAATTTGAATATATTCGAAACCAACCCGGTGTGAAAACATTTTCTTCAAAAACTATACATTAAAACAACCCAGTTATGCCTCAAAATCCATTAATGAGAAACTTGATTTAAAACAATTTTCGACATTGAAACCCAGCGGAGACCGCTGGAGCGGACACCTCACCGCTCAAGCGGTGACACACCCGAGAGTTTTGCCCAAAAAACTTGTGAAAAATGTCTATATTTTGGAAACAAGATTCAAATGATTGATTTTATTAAACCTGTCTGGAGAGAATAAAATCGAGGCATGAAAATATGGAATTGAGAACAAAATCATTCTTCATCATAAGCCAAACATTACCGCCAAAAATCATTCATAGAGGGATCAAAATGCTCAACCCAACCGACAGGTGCGCCCTCACATGCACGAATCACATGATCATATGACCATAAGGTCTTACAACAATAGTATTCTAGTTCATAATTACAATAATCCAAATACTCAAAAGAAGAAATTACATCTTTACACTTTCATTTCTCAAAATCAACTTTCTAACAGAAATGTAGTCCCATGAATCTTCCAAAGGAATCACCGACTACAGGTCTTACTCCACGGCCTTCTTTCCACTATCACCTAAAATGTTGTTAAATAACATGAGCCGAAACTCATAAGAACAAGACTAACATTGAATGGATGCATGATATGCAAAGATGGCTATGCAGGATATATACATAAGTTTAATAGAATTCATATCTTTCATTCCAAAGTAAGTTTCCCATGCATAACCGGGTTTGTACAAAACGAGTTGTCATACTAGACTCCTTGATTTTGGGGAATTTAGCCTTCTCACCATTCTCGATTAACCCAACAAGCTTATTGTTCTCAATCAACCCAATACATTTAACATCTTCAATTCTCGAATTATGGTTTTACCAACCCAATAAGTTATAACACACGCTTACACACGTACAATTGACATTTTTTGTATTTTACTAACTCGTGGTTAACAAACACAGGTGCCGACGCCGGACGAGCGTATAGACCCGTGTAACGTTACAACCAACTCGGCCACACAGGCCCCGTGGAGTAACGAGATGTTCCATACCCCGACACGACTAACGTCCTTTCCTGGTTCATTAGTCGGCGGGTAAAGAACCCAATCTACGCAGTTTTCTGATTTTTCACCGTGGAGCAACTCGTGCCCAACCTTAAACGATCCCTTGGATCCCAAATTGGCCATATATATATATATATATATATATATATATATATATATATATATATCAAACCAAAATACACACGCGTGAGTCCAACCCCAAGGGTTCCTCTCGCCCAACTCATATCATGATATGTTTCCATTGTTCACATATCCATTATTTTAGGACTCAAACCCGAATCAACCATCTTATGGTTTCAAATTTACAAATTCATTGATTTTATTCAACAAAACCCATACTTTTAGCTTGACATCAACTTGTATTACATAGATTTATGGAATTAAATTCATAATAGGTTATAATAACCCTCAATTTAACTACTAATCATGTCAATTTCATCAAATCAATTCTTTAAACCCAAAACTCCCAATTTTTAGGGTTTTGACTCAAAACCCAACCCTAAATTCTCATTCCTTACTCCAATCACAAGAAGAAACAATATCAAGTTAGGAATATGCAAATCTCTCATAAATCTAAGATCTAACCTTTGTTACCACCAAACTCAAACTTAGGGTTTCAAAAACACAAGTTTCATGCTTATGTTTTCATAAAATTAGGAAATACGACACATGTCACGTAAATATTCCAGGAAAGTCTTAGATCCTACCTTTAGGATGCTAGATCCACAAGAAAAAGCTTCGCACGAGCTCCAATCGTGAAAATCTTCAACCACATGGTGAGAATAACATCTTCCAAGACCAAAATTGGCTCTCTAACGGTTGAATCACCGAGAGGAACGCAAAAAACTCACCCCAAAAAGGTCAAACAAAGCTCTATTGACTCTCAAACCTAAACCCTAGCTTTCACCTTTGTCTTAGAGGGAGAGAGACATAAGAAGAATGGGAGAAAAAGGGTTTCTCGTACCTTTTTAAAAAAATAGATCCGCGACAGTCCGCTCGAGCGGACCCCCACTGCTCGAGCGGTCGCACTCCAGAAAACTCTCTGCCACCTCACCGCTCGAGCGGTCAGGACCCTCTCAAGCGGTCAATCCTGAACTATGATTCCAACTCACTAAGGCGGCAACTGAAACTGTGTTTTTCTGCATAATTCCACCTTTAACCATCACTAACAAACACATACAAGATCAAGAATAAATTTTCGAAATTAACTTGGATCCAGGTCACTACAATCTCCCCCACTAGGAGATTTCGTCCTCGAAATCACACACACATCAAGAATTGAACAACTCAGAGTAATTTTTACGAACTTTCGATTCTCGTTCTCACGTAGCTTTCTCAATGTCATGATGAAGCCATAACACCTTTACATACCGAATACTTCTTCCTCGCAAAACATGCTCTTTGGCGTCAAGGATTTTCACTGGTCTCTCCTCATAGGAAACATCGTCGTCTACTCTTAACTCCGTTCAATCCAAAACATGGGATGGGTCTGGCTCGTACTTACGCAACATAGACACGTGGAAAACATTGTGTACGGGGGCCAATTGTGGTGGCAAGGCTAGGCAGTAGTCTACCTCTCCAATTCTATCAAGAATTTCAAACGGGCCGATAAAACGCGGCGATAATTTTCCACTCTTACCAAACCTCATTAGCCCTTTTCGTGGCAAGACCTTTAAAAATACGTGGTCTCCCACCTCAAACACTAATGGTCTCCTTCTTCTATCTGTATAACTCTTCTGATGGTTTTGGAAAGTCATTAAACGTTTACGAATTACGATGATCTTATCTTTGGTCTCACGTGCAAATTCGGGCCCCAACACAGCTGTTTTACCAACATCGGTCCAACACAAGGGTGACCTGCAAGGGCTACCATACAATGCCTCGTAAGGCGCCATCTCGATGCTTGATTGGTAACTATTATTGTAGGTAAATTCTATCAACGACAAATGATCCTCCCATGAGCCACGAAAATTCAAAACACATGCTCGCAACATATCTTCGAGTATCTGGATAGTACGTTCCGATTGGCCATCCGTTTGGGGATGAAAAGCAGTACTCATAAGTAGATTCGTTCCCATAGCTGACTGTAAACTCTGCCAAGAACGTGACGTAAAACGAGGATCTCGATCAAAAATGATAGAAACTGGTACCCCTGTGGAGTCTAACAATCTCACGTATATAGAGCTTACTAAGCTTATCAACCGAATCTGTCATGCGAATTCGTAGGAAATGTGCTGACTTAGTCAATGTGTCAACCACAACCCATATGGCATCATGCCCCCTCGGCGATCTCGAAAGACCCGAAACAAAATCCATGGCGATATTTTCCCATTTCCACTTTGACACTGGTAATGATTGCAACTGACCCGCTGGTCTCTGGTGCTCGGCTTTCACTTGTTGACAAGTGAGACAACGCGAAATGAAAAGCACAACGTCTTTCTTCATACCCTTCCACCAAAATTGCCTATGTATATCATGATACATTTTTGTGCTACCCGGAAGCACTGCTAGGCGTGAATGGTGAAACTCGCGAAGTACGTCTTTTCGAAGCGTTTCTGGCACAAAGATCCTTCCCGCGAACCTCAGACTTTGATCGGGGTGGATAGTCCACTCTTTGGCATCTTTGCCACTAGAAACTTGTTCCCAAAACATCAAACTCTCAGCGTCGGATTGTTGTGCCTCAACAACGCGATGAACAAGGGTAGGTTGAGAAATCACCGTGGACAGAGCAACACACCCATCAAACTTCCCTAAACGAAGATCATACTCTCCAACTTCCCCAAGCATATTCCATTCTTTAACTACTATCCTTGCCAACGTACTCAAGGACTTTCGACTAAGGGCATCGGCTACTACATTCGCCTTGCCCGGGTGATACTGGAGACTAAAATCATAATCTCCCAAGAACTCCATCCACCTTCTCTGACGCATATTCAGATCCTTCTGTGAGAACAAATACTTCATACTCTTATGATTCGAGAATACTTCGAAGCATTCCCCATATAAATAGTGCCTCCAGGTCTTAAGAGCAAAAATCACTGCTACAAGTTCCAAATCATGCGTAGAATAATTTTTCTCATGAACCTCCAATTGTCTCGATCTGTAGGCCACCACCTTACCTAATTGCATCAGCATGCAACCCAATCCCTCATGTGAAGCATCGCAATAAACGGTATAACCAAGTCCTCTCTCTGGGATAGAATAGGCATACTCGTCCATAACCTCTTCAATGTCAAAAAAGCGAACTCACAACTATCATTCCATGCAAACTTGATTCCTTTTCGCGTAAGGCGTGTTAAAGGCGCTGCAAGTTTAGAGAAATCTTTCACAAATCGACGGTAATATCCGGCCAACCCTAAGAAGCTCTGAATCTTAAACACATTTTTTGGTCTTTCCCACTCCATTACCGCCTTGATCTTAGATGAATCCACTGCCACTCCATCTCTTGAAACTACATGTCCTAGAAACTTTACTTCCGGCAACCAAAATTCACATTTATTATACTTAGCATATAATCGATGTTCCTGCAACAACTGTAAGGCAATTCGAAGATGTTCCTCATGCTTTTCTTTCTATAGAAAGTAGATCAAGATGTCGTCCACGAATACTACCACGAATCGGTCAAGGTAAGGGTGAAAAATACGGTTCATAAGGTCCATAAATGTTGCTGGTGCGTCAGTCAACCCGAATGGCATGACTAGAAATTCAAAATGCCCATTACGCGTACGAAAAGCCTTATTTGGAATGTCTTCCTCCCTAACCCGCAACTGGTGGTAACCCGATCTCGAGTCGATCTCCGAGAAACAACAAGAACCTCTCAATTTATCAAACAAATCATCGATACGCGGCATAGGGTACTTGTTTTTAACGGTCACCTGGTTCAACTTACGATAATCTATACAAAGGCGTAACGATCCATCCTTCTTCTTTGCAAACAAAGTTGGGGATCCCTAAGGAGACACACTAGGGCGGACGAACCCCTTATCCAACAACTCCTGAACTTGTACTTTCAATTTTGCCAACTCGACCGGTGCGAAACGATATGAAGGTACAAAAATGGGGGCAGTCCCCGGGATAAGGTCTATGAAAAACTCAACCTCTCGCCCGTGCGAAAGCTCAAACAACTCACTGGGAAACACATCCAGAAACTCGCAGACAACAGAAGGAAGCTCTCCCCGAGTGGAACGAATCTCACTTACCGATAGGGCAGAAAAAAAAAGGCTGAGGCTGTCACGGCCCCGTGATTTAAGAGATCTAGGTGCTAAACCACTGTCCCGATCACCCACAAAATAAAAGAAGTCTCCTTCCGGAGTGTAAGCAAACACCCGCCGCCGGTCACAATCAATGTAAGCATGATATTTTATGGTTTGAACACCGATAAAATACTCTATGGTGGAATCAACAATACAAAACGGCTTGATACTCCTCTAACTTATGACTCCACCTTCTGAAATAAACACATATTCTGAGGTAGACTTTCTAGAATTCTTATCTGACTAAAAATCTGATTATGTATGCCCCAAAGGTATTAGACTATTTGCCTGGTAAACCAACATGTAATCTCTAGTCCTTTTCAGGTACTTAAGAATATATTTTACTGTTGTCCAATGGATCACACTGATATCTACTAATCATGCCAATAGAAAAATAGATATCTGGTCAAGTGCAAAGTATAGCATACATGAAATTTCGTACTGCTAAAGAATAAGGAACTGCCTTCATCTTCTTTATCTCAACAGTTGTTTTATGACACTGATCATTAAATAGAGTGATTCCATACCTGAAAGGAGAAACTCTTTCTTACAATATTACATGCTAAAATGAGTAAGGGTCATATCGATATAATTGTCTTGTGATAAGCCCAAGATCCTTTGCCTGCAAATAAGATTGTCATCATGATCATATGTGAACAAAAAAGCATAAACTATATCATATATCTTCGTAGCACCAATGATATTTTTATTACGACTGATGACATCTTTCAACCACTCTCAATATCTTGAAACATAAGAAATTTTGCTAATATCTTCTAAAGGGGGTTCCCAAATTGCATCTCTATTTTTAAGTTGATCACCCAGCACTAAGAATTGTTCAAAACTACCGTGCTGAGAATAAAGCAAAAAATGCAATAATAGTGATGTAGGAGAAGTGACAATAAATCCTCGGTGGTCCATCAATTATTTCGATGATAAAGTGTATCATTTCTTAAGATGCGGTATGCCATTGAAAGGACGCCAATCTAGTGCAAGAGTGCCAATAATCGGATTATAGACTGCCAAATTTAAAACTATTTTCTCGAGTTCACCTTCTTTACTACCAATAGAAATAAAGCACAGATTATCAATTGAACAATCTCTAAAGAAAACCATCTTCAAGAACAAGAGGCAAAGTAACAAGTCTCAAACGGCGAGCAAAGTAACAAGTCTTTGACAACAGGCAAAATAACATGTTTCCAGCGGTGAACAAAGTAACAAATCTCTAGCGGCAAGTAAAGTAACATATCTCCAATGATGAGCAAAGTAACAAGTTACCAATGACGAACAAAGTAACAAGCTTCCAACAATGGACAAAGTAACAAGTCACTAATGACAAGCAAAGTAACAAGTCACCAACGGTAGACAAAGTAAAGCACCAACAACGAGCAAAATAACAAATCTCCAACGAACTAGGACGAGGCAACAATATCTAAAAGAGTTCTTGTTAAAAAATATGTCAGCAAAAAAAAATTGTTAGCAAAAGAGAAGAAAAAAAAGTAAAGAATGGTTCCAACCGCCTAAAAAAAAAAGAAGAACTACTCAAAAAAAAGAATTTGTAAGCAAAAAAAATATATGTTGGGAGTACCAGCAAAAAGTGAGAAGCGTGACCATATATGGACCTATAATTGGACAGTGCAATACTAAATTATCCTCTCTTTTATTACTTAAATTGTTGACCCCTTGATAGTATATATATATATATATATATATATATATATTGAAGGGCTGCTTTGCTTATTAGAATCGGCACCAACAGTGTGAGCATCCATTTTAATTCCAGACTCATAATTAGTTGCAAAAGCTAGCGTAGACAATAGTGAGTGCTGCTTATAAACTTTAGATACCAAGTGCAAAACCATGGAGAATGCTATGTATAAGGGCCCATTTGATTGTACGGACATAAATTGGAGAATATAAAATATCATCGGCTATAAAGATAGATATAAAATTCAATAGATATAACTCTGGATATATAATACTTGGTTATATGTATATACCATGTTTATTTTTTATAAAAATGAATAAATATTGATAGGGAGAGAGGAATTAAAATGGACAAGTAAACATGAAAAGAAAAGAAAGAGTAAAAAAAACATTTTGAAAAAGGAATTTAGGGGAAATTAAAAAATGAGAAAAAATAACAACCCAGTAAACTATCCAAAGGCATTTTCAAAAGAAAAGAGGATATGAACATAGGGAGGATATCAAATACCAATCTCCCCCAAGTATTTACAATCCTAGGATATGGTACCAAAATAGATATATAATCCCATGCAAGTTGTTGTGCCAAACATGAGATATGTAAATTCAAAGAATATTATATATAATCCACTCCCCATATATCCCTCAAACAAACAAACCCTTAGAACAATGAAAATATGCACCTGTTCATTGGAATAGTCTGCTTCCGTTAGTCCTTTGTGGAGCCTTTTATACTACAATCGGCAACACTATATTCTTTTTTATAGGATGAAGAAGTAATTCTTTATTTTAACTATGAGTCTTATTCCTAATCTTGTAACTTGAAGGCCAAAGAGGTATAATGGTTGAGGAGTCATATTGAATCAGAATTTGTTTGAGCAACATGTGGAAAATATAAAAGAATAACTGATTCCTTAAGAAATTGGAGGCTGGTTATTTAATGATGATCAGGTGGTATATTATCCAAAGGAATAAAAGCGTAAATGTGAAAGAGAACATGTGTCATCATGGGAGCAAATAAGGACAAAATTAGTTTTTTAAAACAAATTAATAGAATAATCAGGAAAAATAATTTGTGGGAAGGATAGTTGGCAATTAAAGGATGAATAAAGTGTACTAGTTGCAAATGAAAAGAAAAAAAATACACGTGTCGACCAAAGAATAATTCAAAGTGAGCAATGAATTATTGGAGAAAATGGAGCACTAAGTAAGATGTGCAGTTATGAAGATGACTATAAAAGCATAAATTAGCAAAAGAAAGAGGACACATCCAATGTATCAAAAGCCTCGAGCTTGCGTTATTTTCTTATCTTGTATTTACACATTTTTTTTTATTTTTAAGTCCAAATTCGTTTATTTGTCCTTATTTCAATTTTCGTTTGCTAGATTAAATTTAATTTCTGTTGTCCATTTTGCGTACCATTAGTCATTATCCTTGTTTCAATTTTTACTTTATTCAATACAAAGTTATTTCAAATTCAGTCTCAGTTTTTTATTCATTCATCCTGCAAATTTTGTTTATTTTAATTCAAAAAGACACTCGAAAATTGTTAAAATCCTCTTCATTGAGACAAAAAATCGAACTAGTATCTTTTCGCTTCGAGTTACACGCAATCTGTTCTCGTTTGAAGTCGGTTTGGCACAATTTCAAATACGATTGGGCGCATTCATCCTAGTACGTAGGGATGGCAATTTCTCCCGCCCCAACCCGCTCTGTAAGATTTTTTTCGCCCCCGATAACAAACGGAGTGGGGACCGTATTTGCTTTCCCCGCCCTGTTTTCCCCCACATTGCCCCTGATCACATAAAATAAATATTTTTTAAATATTAATATATGTATAAAATATATATTTTATAAATATAATAAGTTCAAATATAAAAATATTATATTTATCTCTAATTTTTTTATTTCTTATATTTTGTATATTTAGTTATATTAATTCATCAACTATTAT
>JAOTRH010094960.1:0-16296 GCA_034768845.1 Heliamphora exappendiculata
ATATACTTAATATATTTTTTGATATATTGATATATATATCAAGAGGAGGCTTATGGAAAAAAGCTAACCTAACCCTAATTCTCCCATCAAGCCGCCGCCCCCTTCTCCTCTTTGGCAATTAATTTTGCCTCTTTGGAGATTATTGTGTGAGAAGAAATCGAAAGGAGGAAGAACACTTCGATTAGAATCGGTGACCACACATCGTGATCGTCGTAGTGCGTCCGGGACATACGTGAGAAGGTTGCAAGGTCGTCTTTAACGTATTCGGGATTTCTTGAAACTTTTCGACAAGTTTCATAAAGGTATTAAACTATTAAAATCAATATAGTTTTTGTTTTTCATGAAAAGCGCATACGTCATTTTTTACGGTCACGACGTCATTCAAAAACCTTTGTTTTTTCTTTCAGCTGCGCGGCTCATTCTCCAACATCAGCTCCACTCATTCTCCTTCCTGGGGTTTTGGCCCCCTTGGGACTTCTGCTCCTTGAAGCTTGAAGCTTTCGTTCTTGATATGTTACTCTCACTTTCTCCTACTATATAGTGTGAGACCCTAACTTATTTCATTTTTGAAATGATTTAAGTGTTGATGGAGTTAGAATTAACATTTGACCTCGATGATGTTTTAGGGGCATGTTTGGATTGGTATGAGGCTGTAAAACCTATTCTGTCGCAGAAGCTATTTTTCTTCTTCGACCAGTCGACTGTACTGAGTGATCCAGTCGATGGGTTGACACTATGTGGAACTAATTGACTAGATTGGGTGAGTTAATCAACTGGGTTAGGTCGGTGGAGAATTTTTAGATTCTAGTAGCCTTTTCAGTCGACTGAATTAGGAAATCCAGTCGACTGGATTCCTGTACGGGGTTGAGCCTATAAATATGAAGCTCTTGGAAGATATTTTTATAACCTAGCTTCTTAAGTAAGTTTTTTTTTGGGTAATTAATTTCATGAGTAAGTTTCCTTTTTCTTCGGGGGCTTCGCATCTATTCGGACAGATTTTCATTTCATCGAGGTTCATTTTTTGAGGCGTCGAGTTTTGGCTTAATGAGGTAGGATCCTAAACTATGTTGTCATTAAAGAGTGCTACATGTGATTATATGCTTTTCTACCTATTAAAAATGCTTAAAATGTCGTATTTTATGTTTAAACTATGTTTGTTCAAATAAAAAGCATATTTTGTTCTTTTCTTGGTTTATTACATGATACGGATGTGTAGATGTTCGTAGTTTTTAAAAAGGTAATTTTGAAAATAGAGGATTTTGGAAAAGTCTTGAAAATCGTGTTTTGGAGGTTTGGAGCTAATCCTCGGGGTTGAGTCTCGAATTTTAAACATTTTGCTAGAAATGGTGGAAACATTTTTGAAAATGTTATTTGATCTCCATGATTAATGGATGATATGGCGGTTGGCAATTGGATCTGTTTATACATGATTGATGTACAATTGTTGAAATGTTTTCGTAGTCGAGCTATGGGTTGGTTTTTAAGTGAGCCTATAGATGTGTCGTGACAGTGTGTATGGATTGGGTGCTTCGTTCCCTTGGGTTTAGCCGTAAATGAAGTGGTGGGTGCTTTGTTCCCTTGGGTTTAGCCCATAAATGAAGTGGTGGGTGCTTCGTTCCCTTGGGTTTAGCCCGTAAATGAAGCGGTTTACATTGTTGTGACTCCGTATAGAACTTGTCATTACCTTGTAGGTCTAAAATGATTCAAGACTATGGTAATGGGCAGGAGTCTATAGTTATTGCCTTTGTCCCTGGTGTAACAGAATTAGTACATATGAATCATTTTGTTGTTGTGACTTCGTATAGAACTTGTCATTACCTAGCAGGTCTTAAATGACTCAGGACTAGGGTAATAAACAGCAGTCTATAGTTGTTACCTTTTTTTTGGCTGTGTCATCCGAGTGAAAAATATCATTTTGTTCTTAGCTATGTGATCCGAGTGGAAAAAAATATATTTTGTTACTATTGTTCTTTAACTGTGAAATGTTATTTGCATTGTTGAAATGATTGGTTTTGAAGATGGAAAACCATTTGGAGACTCGTTGGAGTTTGATGGAAAATTTGGGATTTTATGAAGTAAAACGGTTTTCTAGATCATGTGGTTGAGTTAGCTTTATGCTCTATGATTGCATATCTTTCTTTACTGCAATATAGTCTTTTTCTATTGGGCTTCAGGTCACATTGTGAGATTTGTGAAAAACCATTTTCAGGTGAATGCGGTCTTATAGGTTGACCATGAGGTGCCCAGAGAAGGCTGGTGATAAGACTATAATATTTTGTCTTTATTAGATAGTTTCTACCTTTTTTATATGGATCATGTTTTGATGTAATGTAATTCCTATAGCCGTGGTGTCAATGTACGCATCATTTATGTTTTTGAGAGAAACCATGTGAGATCCTGACCCGTTTTCTTTTTTGGCATTTTCGGGCGTGCGTTATGTATTTTAGTTTTTGCATGTTTATATGCTTTTAGATGCATGATCGGGGTTAGATATGCATGTGGGGTAAATTCTCAGGGTCCGTGGGGTGTTACGGTACGAATTAAAAAAAAAAAGGATATTTTTTGGCCTATAAATATCAAGCTTTAGATATTTTGGAAAATATATTTTTGAAAACTTGGTGACTAAGTTTTCTTTTTCCTCTCACCGGAAGCTCTGCCTTCTCTCTAGATTCTCGGGGGCCTAGGGCTCGATTTTCGACGATTAGATAGTAGATCCTTAGTCTTCTCGTGGTGGGCTACGCTTTCATCCGGATAGAATTTCATTCCAGCAAAGTTTATTTTTGCACGTGGTTTGAGGCGTCGAGTTTTGAACTCATTGAGGTAAGATTCTAGACCTGCATGTTTTATAAGGGTGCTACGTGTAATCGTGTGTGTTTTTATTGGTTAGATAGCTGTAGATCTTTTTTTGTTTAAAAAGTTGGGTTTTGGGTTTAAAACCTCTTTTTGGTTGATTTCATGGATGGAATCGGGTGTTGGGTGTTCCTTTTGAGAATTTAATGTTAGGATTGGGCTTGGGTATGCCCATGGGTTGTTAAAGGGGTGTTTGGATAGTTTAATTTGAGGTTGAGAAGCTTATTTTGTTGCTAGGGTTTGCTTTCCATCGTTGCCCTGTTCCATGGTTGAAAAAATCTGTTTCTGTTGCGTTTATGTCAACACCTCTGTTGGTTGTGTCGACACAATTTCTTTCTGTTTGGGCTGTCTTTATCTCGGTTGTTTTATGTCGACACCTTTTTAGTTTTCGTCGACACCTTTGTGTTGACCCTTTTTCCTTCTATTGAAGTTGAGCATTTTGTTGTTGTTTGTGTCGACACCAAGGCTGTTTGTGTCGACCCCTCCTCGGTTTTGTGTCGACACATTTGCTGTTTATGTCGACCCTTTTCTGTTTGTGTCGGCCCTTTTTTGGTTTGTGTCGACCCTTTTTCCCTTGGTCGTTTTGGGGCCTTGGGGGTTTCTTTTGGCCGTGTTGGGCATGTGGGGATTTCCAATTGGTGTCCTATGGTATTCAATTGATTAATTGTGGGATTAGTCGATTCAAATACTTGCGGATTCCTTTTGGGGTTTGGTTGGTCGTGTGGTGGTTTCAGTGTTCGGGTCGTGATCCCGGGTGTTTGTTTGATGTCGTCCTTGGGTGATGTGCATGGTTGATGTGGGTCGTGGGGGCACGGTTGAGTCTGTTGTGGTTATATGCGGATCATGTTAGGGCCCTTGATCCTTGAGAGAAAAAGGGAATGTCTGTAACCTCGTGGTTTGAGGGGTTTAACGTGGACCTTCATGGTAGGCTTTGTTTTGGTAAGTTGTTGGTTATCCCTGAGTGGATGCCAGGTTATATGGCGGGTGACGTCATGATGTATTGTTAAACATGGTTATGTGCATTTATAACTCTGCTATTTTTATGTACGAAATATGTAAGTTGATTACATGAACTTGATATCGTTGTGTATGACGTGGTTAAGCTTTAAAACCTAGAGTTTTATAGGCATGTGATGTTGTATGTGATACGTTGTGGTAGTACGTGGTTATGCATTAATTCCTGGTTTAGGTTTGCATGGACATAAACGGTATGGTGTATTAATGGGGTGGTGGCCCGTCGGTGAAAGTCCGAGAAGGAACGTCTATTGGGTAGCGAACCGTCGGTGAAAGTCTGAGAAGACCCTTGGATTGGGTAGTGACCCATCGGGGAAAGTCCGAGAAGACATATTGATTGGGTAGCAATCCATCGGTGAAAGTCCGAGAAGACGCATTGATTGGGTGGTGGTCTGTCAGTGAAAGTCCGAGAAAGCGCTTTGATCATGGCTTGCATGAATTGCATTATGAGACGGATAGACCAGTTTTCAAATTATTTTAGGAGTCGTGTGAATCACGATCTAAAAATCCTTTTTCAACTATTTTCTAGACTCCCGTGTGCGAGTCAAAACATGGTTTGTATCCTCGTTTTCCCTTGCATGTAAGATTATTTTCAAGGCTTGAAAGAGAGTCTAAAACTACCCTTCGATTTCCTAACATGTTTTGTTTATATTGCATGTTTGTCTAGTTTCTACTGAGCTTTGGCTCACAGTGTGGGATAAAATGGTTTCAGGTGTTGATCATGCGTGATGATTCGGAGTTGCTGGAAAGGTGGAAGAGCTGTAGTCTTCTTTTTTGTTTTTTCTGTTACATGTATGTTGTAACATCTTTTCTCGGCGTTGGAGCCTTGTAATGTTTCCGCTTGGCATATATATATATAATGCATGTATGATTTATTTTGAGAGTGTATTCTCAGTTTGGTTTTGTGTTTGGTTGTTGTGGGTGTTTCACGTGACTCGGAGTTTGGGGCTTGAGAACTTAGTATCAGAGCTCTGGGTTCGAATACCTATGAGCTGTGGGAAGATGGTGTATCTCATGTGAGGTTGATTGCGTGTTCTTAACTGCATGTGTTTAGATGTTTTGATAACATGAATGTGATAACATGCGGGTTATACGTGAACAATGTGTATATGTGAGCATGGGGGTTAAATCTTAGGAATGATAGTCCTGCCTTTGGGCGTTTAGATTAACAAACTTGGGAGTCAAGTTAGAAACGGATTTAGCTGACGTGATTTCTAGCAGGGAATCTGAGTAGGTTATCCAGATTGACGAGTCATTCTTGTTGGTTTTTCTCGGTATATGGGGTTATCTAGCCTGAACCTATGTGCTTATGTGTTAGCATGCTTATGCGGTTTATGCTATAAGTTGCATCTTATGTGCTGTCTTCTTTCATATAGACGTGATGTCTGCGAGACGAGGGCGAGGCCGTTGCCGTGCTATTGGCCAAGGGGATGTTCTTATCCCTGATGCTGGGGATGTAAATGCTCCCGAAGGACCTGTTGATATGGTAGAGTTAGTGCGGGCACTGGTGGGTTCCATCGGCCAGTTGGTTGAGACCGTTAGAGGTGAGACCGATCGGGAGAGAGGGGGAGTACCTGAGGCGAGGGCTACGGGGTAGAGTTAGTGCGGGCACTGGTGGGTTCCATCGGCCAGTTGGTTGAGACCGTTAGAGGTGAGACCGATCGGGAGAGAGGGGGAGTACCTGAGGCGAGGGCTACGGTAGCGATGCGGGAGTTTAGGCGCATGGATCCGCCTACTTTTGTTGGAGATCCTAATCCTATTGTGGCGACGGAGTGGCTAGAGTTGGTGACACGGATCCTTGACACACTGCTGATTGTGGAGGATGAGTTACGAGTTTCTTTTGCCACCTTTCAGCTGAGGGGTGCTGCTCACGCTTGGTGGAAATATGCCAGGATTACTGTAGGAGTTACTTGGGCGGCTTTTACATGAGTGTTTTTGGAGAAGTTCTACACTCTTACCTAGGGGGCAATGGATGTCATGCAGTATGAGTCCAGGTTCACGTGCTTGTCCCGATTTTCACCCGAGTTGGTGAGCACTAACGAGCTGCGTTCTATGAGGTTTGAGTGGGGTCTGAGACCGGCGATCGGAGAGCGTGTGGTAGCGATGGGGATTTGTTTGTCCACGGAGCTGGTGGAGGCAGCAGCGAGGGTGGAGAACACCATGATTGAGATTCGAGCTTCTAGGGAGGCCAAGATACCGCAGGGTGGAGCCGAGGCGCAGACAGCAAGGCGCTCCAGCAAGAGGCAGAGGTCCTCTGGTCCTAGTTTTCATCCATCTGGATCACACCAGTTCTCTGCACCATCACCATCAGTGGCTTCGTCAGGAAGGCCAGAGCAGAGGGAGATTAAATGTTTTCGATGTGGATAACCTGGACATCGTAAGGTGGATTGCCCACAACCGAGGCTATCCCAGAGTTTGGCACCAGTGTAGCCGCAGGGTAGGGAACCGCCAGTTTGTTATGAGTGTGGACAGTCCGGACATATTCGCGGGGATTGTCCTCAGAGAAGCAGTGCACCGAGTAGGGAAGACACACCAGTGGGTTCGTTTGTGCCGAGTTCTTCTAAGTACCGACAGTGGCCTTCTCCAGTTCAGGTTTCCCGAATGACAGACAGAGAAACGTAAGTTCAGTCGGTTCGACAGCCGACAGTGCCAAGTATTGGTGGACATGACAGGATGCGGTTGCGCCGAGCAAATTCCCTCATAGCTTCCAGGGCACCGGTTGTGCCAGATGATGTAGATCTGCCTTCAACGAGCAGAGGTACTTTCTGAGTATGCAGGCTTTGGGCCAGTTTCTTTGTTAAATCTGTTTAGGAGTTGCTGACAGATTCCGTGCATGGTATGTTGTGTGAGACGACGGTTGCGGAGGTTGTGAGGTTGGGGTGAGTTGTAGATCCCGTGTCGTTGAGGTAGTTAGCCATTGTCTAGGATGCCTGACCTTGTTTGATTATATCCTACGAAAGGTTTGGCTAACCATCTCGTTTGTCGTGTCGATTATGAACAACGGTTTATTATTTTGACCTTGAGTTGAATTTCGGGGGAGAAATTCCTTTAAGGGGGTAGAGTTGTGAGACTTTGACCCGTTTTCTTTATTCGGTATTTTCGGGCGCGCGTTATGTATTTTAGTTTTTGCATGTTTATATGATTTTAGATGTATGATCAGGCTTAGATATGCATGTGGGGCAGGTTCTCGGGAGATGTGGGGTGTTACGGTGCGAATTTAAAAAAAAAAAAGAAGATATTTTGTGGCCTATAAATATCTAGCTTTAGGTATTTTGGAAATGATATTTTTGAAAACTTGGTGGCAAAGTTTTCTTTTCCCTCTCACCGGAAGCTCTACGTTCTCTCTAGATTCTCGGGGGGCCTAGGGCTCGATTTTCGACGATCAGACAGTAGATCCTTAGTCTCCTCGTGGTGGGCTACGCTTTCATCCAAACATAATTTTATTCTGGTGAAATTTATTTTTGCACGTGGTTCAAGGCATCGAGTTTTGAACTCATCGAGGTAGGATTCTAGACCTGTATGTTTTATAAGGGTGCTACGTGTAATCATGTGTGTTTTTATCAGTTAGATCGCTGTAGAACTATTTTTGTTTAAAAAGTTGGGTTTTGGGTTTAAAACCTATTTTTGGTTGATTTCATGGATGGAATCGGGTGTTGGGTGTTCCTTTCGAGGATTTGGTGTTAGGCTTGGGCTTGGGTATGTCCATGGGTTGTCAAAGGGGTGTTTGGATGGTTTAATTTGGGGTTGAGAAGCTTATTTTGTTGCTAGGGTTTTCTTTCCATCGTTGCCCTGCTCCATGGTTGAAAAAATCTATTTCTGTTGCGTTTGTGTCGACACATCTGTTGGTTGTTTCGACACAATTTCCTTTTGTTTGGGCTCTCTTTGTCTCAGTTGTTTTCTGTCAACACCTTTTCTATTTTTGTTGACACCTTTGTGTCGACCCTTTCGCTGCTGGTGTCGACCCTCTTTTCTTCTGTTGAAGTTGAGCATTCTGTTGTTGTTTGTGTCGACACCATGGCTGTTTGTGTCGACACATTTGTTGTTTGTGTCGACCCTTTTTTGTTTGTGTCGACCCTTTTTCCCTTGGTCGTTTTGGGGCCTTGGGGGTTTCTTTTGGCCGTGTTGGGCATGTGGGGGTTTCCAATTTGTGTCCTATGATATTTAATTGATTAATTATGGGATTAGTCGATTCAAATACTTGTGGATTCCTTTTGGGGTTCGGTTGGTCGTCTGGTGGTTTTGAGGTTCGGGTCGTGATCCCGGGTGTTTGTTTGATGCCGTCCTTGGGTGATGTGCATGGTAGATGTGGGTCATGGGGGCACGGTTGAGTGTGTTGTGGTTGTATGCGGAGCGTGTTAGGGCCCTTGATCCTTGGGAGAAAAAGGGGGTGTCTGTAACCTCGTGCTTTGAGGGGTTTATCATGGACCTTTGGGTTATGCTTGGTTTTGGTAGGTTGTTGGTTATCCCTGAGTGGATGTTAGGTTATATGGCGGGTGGCGTCATGATGCATTGTTAAACATGGTTATGTGCATTTATAACTCTTCTATTTTTATGTACGGAATATGTAAGTTGATTACATGGACTTGATATCGTTGTGTATGACGTGGTTATGCTTTAAAACCTAGAGTTTTATAGGCATGTGATGTGGTATGTGATACATAGTGGTATGGTTTGCATGGATATGAACGGTATGGTGCATTAATGGGGTGGTGGCCTGTCGGTGGAAGTCCGAGAAGGCACGTCTATTAGTTAGCGAACCGTCGGTGAAAGTTTGAGAAGACGCTTGGATTGGGTAGTAACCCGTCGGTGAAAGTCCGAGAAGACGTATTGATTGGGTAGCGGTCCATCGGTGAAAGTCCGAGAAGACGCATTGATTGGGTGGCTATCCATTGGTGAAAGTCCGAGAAAGTGCTTTGATTAAGGTTTGGATGAACTCCATTATGGGATGGATAGACCAGTTTTCAAATTATTTTAGGAGTCATGTGAATCACGATCTAAAAATTATTTTTTAACTATTTTTTAGACTCCTGTGTGCGAGTCAAAACATGGTTTGTAGCCTCGTTTTCCCTTGCATGTAAAATGGTTTTCAAGGCTTGAAAGAGAGTGTAAAACTACACTTCGATTTCCTAGCATATTTTTTTTATATTGTATGCTTTTCTAGTTTCTACTAAGCCTTGGCTCACAGTGTGGGATAAAATGTTTTTAGGTGTCGATCACGCGTGCTAATTCAGAGTTGCTGGAAAGGTGGAAGAGCTGTAGTTTTCCTTTTTGTTCTTTATGTTACATATATGTTCTAAGCTCTTTTCTTGGCGTTGGAGCCTTGTAATGTTGCCGTTTGGCATATAGATATATATATATATATAATGCATGTATGATTTATTTTGAGAGTGTATTCTCGGTTGGATTTTATGTTTGGTTGTTGTGGGTGTTTCACGTGACCCAGAGTTTGGGGCTTGACAACTTAGTATCAGAGTTCTGGGTTCGAATACCTATAAGCTATGGGAAGCGGGTGTATCTTGTGTGAGGTTGATTGCGTGTGCTTGGCTACATGTGTTTAAATGTTTTGATAACATGAACGTGATATCATGCGAGTTATACGTGAACGATGTGTATATGTGAGCATGGGGGTTGAATCTTAGGATTGATTGTCCTGTCTTTGGGCGTTTGGATTAACAAACTTGGGAGCCAAGTTAGAAACGCGCTTAGCTGACGTGATTTCTAGTAGGGAATTCTAGTAGGTTATCCAGATTGACGAGTCATTCTTGTTGGTTTTGCTCGGTATGTGGGGTTGTCTAGCCTGAACCTATGTGCTTATGTGTTAGCATGCTTATGCAGTTTATGCTATAGGTTGCATCCTATGTGCTGTCTTCTTTCATATAGAAGCGATGTCAGCGAGACGAGGGCGAGGCCGTGGTCAAGGCCGTGGCCGTGCAGTTGGGCAAGGGGATGTTCCTATCCCTCATGTTGGGGATGCAAATGCTCCCCAAGGACCTGTTGACATGGTAGAGTTGGTGCGTGCGCTGGTGGGTTCCATCGGTCAGTTGGTTGAGACCGTTAGAGGTTAGACCGATCGGGAGAGAGGAGGAGTTCCTGAGGCGAGGGCTACGGTAGCGATGCGGGAGTTTAGGCGCATGGATTCGCCTACTTTTGCTGGAGATCCTGATCCTATTGTGGCGACGAAGTGGCTGGAGTTGGTGACATGGATCCTTGACACACTGCAGATTGTGGAGGATGAGTTGCGGGTTTCTTTTGCCACCTTTTAGCTGAGGGGTGCTGCTCACGCTTGGTGAAAATATGCCAGGACTATTGCAGGAGTTACTTGGGTAGCTTTTACAGGAGTGTTTCTGGAGAAATACTTCCCAGCTTCGAGGAGAGATTTGTACAGGTAGGAGTTCTACACTCTTACCCAAGGGGGCGAAGGATGTCATGTAGTATGAGTCCAGGTTCACGGGCTTGTCCCGATTTGCACCTGAGTTGTTGAACACTGACGAGCTACATTCTATGACGTTTGAGTGGGGTATGAGGCTGGCGATCAGAGAGCGTGTGGTAGTGATGGGGATTCGTGTGTTCATGGAGCTGGTGGAGGCAGCAACGAGGGTGGAGAACACCATGATTTAGATCCGAGCATCTAGGGAGGCTAGGATACCGCAGGGTGGAGCAGAGGCGCAGACAGCTGGGCGTTCCAGCAAGAGGCCGAGGTCCTCTGGTCCCAATTTTCATCCATCTAGATCACAGCAGTTCTCTGCACCATCACCATCAGTGGCTTCATCAGGAAGACCAGAGTAGAGGGAGATTAGATGTTTTCGATGTGGACAGCCTGGGCATCGTAAGGTGGATTGCCCACAATCGAGGCCATTCTAGAGTTTGGCACCAGTACACCCGCAGGGAAGGGAACTGCCAGTTTGTTATGAGTGTGGACAGTTTGGATATATTCACAGGGATTATCCTCAGAGAGGCAGTGCACCGAGCAGGGAAGACACACCAGCGGGTTCGTTTGTGCCGAGTTCTTCTAAGTACCGACAGCGGCCTTCTTCAGTTCAAGTTTCCCAAGTAACGGACAAGAGAACGTCAGTTCAGTCGGTGCGATAGCCGATAGCGCCGAGTACTGGTGGACATGAAAGGATGGGGTTGCCACGAGCGTATTCCCGCATAGCTTCCAGTGCACTGGTTGTGCAGGATGATGTAGATTTGCCTTCAACGAGCAGAGGTACTTTCTGAGTATGCAGGCTTTGGGCCAGTTTCTTTGTTAAATATGTTTGGGAGTTAATGACAGATTTCGTGGATGGTGTGCTATGTGAGACGACGGTTGAAGGGGCTGGGAGGTTGGGGTGAGTTGTAGATCCCGTGTCGTTGAGATAGTTAGCCATTGTCTAGGATGCCTGAGCTTGTTTGATTATATCCTAGGAATGGTTTGGCAAACCATCTCATATGTCGTGTTGATTGTGATCGACGGTTTGTTGTTTTGACCTTGAGTTGAATTTCAGGGGCAAAATTCCTTTAAGCGGGTAGAGTTGTGAGACACTGACCCATTTTCTTTTTTCGGCGTTTTCGGGCACGCGTTACGTTTTTTAGTTTTTGCATGTTTATATGCTTTTAGAAGTATGATCGGGATTAGATATGCATGTGGGGTAGGTTCTCAGGGGCCGTGGGGTGTTACGGTGCGAATTTAAAAAAAAAATAAAAAAAAAAAAAATATATATATATATATATATATATATATTTTTTTTATGGCCTATAAATATCGAGCTTTAGATATTTTAAAAAAGTTATTTTTGAAAACTTGGTGGCTAAGTTTTTTTCTCCTCTCACCAGAAGCTCTATCTTCTCTCTAGATTCTCAGGTGCCTGAGGCTCGATTTTCGACGATCCTTAGTCTCCTTGTGGTGGGCTACGCTTATATCCGGACAGAATTTCATTCTGGCGATGTTTATTTTTGCACGTGGTTCGAGACGTCGAGTTTTGAACTCATTGAGGTAGGATTCTTGACCTGTATGTTTTATAAGGGTGCTACGTGTAATCCTGTGTGTTTTTATCGGTTAGATCGCTGTAGATCTATTTTTGTTTAAAAAGTTAGGTTTTTGGTTTAAAACCTATTTTTGGTTGATTTCATGGATGAAATCGGGTGTTGGGTGTTCCTTTCGAGGATTTGATGTTAGGCTTGGGCTTGGGTATGTCCATGGGTTGTTAAAGAGGTGTTTGGATGGTTTAATTTGGGGTTGAGAAGCTTATCCTGTTGCTAGGGTTTGCTTTCCATCGTTGCCCTGTTCCATGGTTGAAAAAATCTATTTCTGTTGCGTTTGTGTCGACACCTCAGTTGTTTATGTCGACCTGATTTCCTTCTATTTGGGCTGTCTTCGTCTCGATTGTTTTGTGTCGACTCCTTTTCTGTTTGTGTCGACACCTTTGTGTCGACCCTTTCGTTGCTGGTGTCGACCCTTTTTCCTTCTGTTGAAGTTCAGCATTCTGTTGTTGTTTGATTCGACACCCAGGCTATTTGTGTCGACACCTCCTCTGTTTTGTGTCGACACATTTGCTGTTTTTGTCGACCCTTTTCTGTTTGTGTCGACCCTTTTTCCCTTGGTCGTTTTGGGGCCTTGGGGGTTTCTTTTGGCCGTGTTGGGCATGTGGGGGTTTCCAATGGGTGTCCTATGGTATTCAATTGATTAATTATGGGATTAGTTGATTCAAATACTTGTGAATTCCTTTTGGGGTTTGGTTGGTCGTCTGGTGGTTTCGAGGTTCAGGTCGTGATCCTGGGTGTTTGTTTGATGCCGTCCTTGGGTGATGTGCATGGTAGATGTGGGTCGTGGGGGCACGATTGAGTGTGTTGTGGTTGTATGCGGAGCATGTTAGGGCCCTTGATCCTTGGGAGAAAAAGGGGGTGTCTGTAACCTCGTGGTTTGAGGGGTTTCGCATGGACCTTCGGGTTAGGCTTGGTTTTGGTAGGTTGTTGGTTATCCATGAGTGGATGTCATGTTATATGGTGGGTGCCGTCTTGATGTATTGTTAAACATGGTTATGTGCATTTACAACTCTACTATTTTTATGTACGGAATATGTAAGTTGATTACATGGACTTGATATCGTTGTGTTTGACGTGGTTATGCTTTAAAACCTAGAGTTTTATAGGAATGTGATGTGGTATGTGATACGTAGTGGTAGTATGTGGTTATGCATTAATTCCTGATTTAGGTTTGCATGGATATGAACGGTATGGTGAATTAATTGGGTGGTGGCCCGCCGGTGGAAGTCCGAGAAGGCACGTCATTGGGTAGCGAACCGTCGGTGAAAGTCCGAGAAGACGCTTGGATTGGGTAGTGACCCGTCGGTGAAAGTTCGAGAAGACGTATTGATTGGGTAGCAGTCTGTGGGTGAAAGTCTGAGAAGACGCATTGATTGGGCGGCGGCCCGTCGGTGAAAGTCCGAGAAAGTACTTTGATCATGGCTTGCATGAACTGCATTATGGGACGGATAGACTAGTTTTCAAATTATTTTAGGAGTCGTGTGAATAGTGATCTAAAAACCCTTTTTCAACTATTTTCTAGACTCCTGTGTGTGAGTCAAAATATGGTTTGTATCCTCATTTTTCCTTGCAAGTAAAATTGTTTTCAAGGGTTGAAAGAGAGTCTAAAACTACACTTCGATTTCTTAGCATGTTTTGTTTATATTACATACTTGTCTAGTTTCTACTGAGCCTTGGCTCACGGCGTGGGATAAAATATTTTCAGGTGTCGATCACGCGCGCTGATTCGGAGTTGCTGGAAAGGTGAAAGAGCTGTACTCTTCCTTTTTGTTCTTTCTGTTACATGTATGTTGTAACATTTTTTCTCGGCGTTGGAGCCTTGTAATGTTACCGTTTGGCATATATATATACAATGCATGTATGATTTATTTTGAGAGTGTATTCTCAGTTGGGTTTTATATTTGGTTGTTGTGGGTGTTTCACGTGACCCGGAGTTTGGGACGTGACAAACCATGGGTTGGTTGTTGTTTTTCGTAGTTTCTTATCACGATTTTCAATGGTTGGTTCAACATTTTATAAAAGTGATTTTCAAATGGTTTATGCTTCATATAAACTCTTGTGCTTCAAGGAAGATTTTGGAACGGCCTATACTTCTTTTAAAAAGAAATTTTTTTTCTTATCCAAAATATGTATTTCATCCATTTGTGTTTGGACAATTTTAGTAGTTATTTGTGGGCTTTTCGTGTGACCCGGAGTTTGGGGCATGACATGTAGCCTTCAATTTTATGTTATTCCCACGAATTTCTTAAGGGATGATCACATTGGAGTGTGGAGGAAGCCAAGAGAAGAAGAAAAGAAGAAAACTAGCGGCAACCGGGT
The DNA here is from genome assembly GCA_034768845.1 of Heliamphora exappendiculata. Lineage (NCBI taxonomy): Eukaryota > Viridiplantae > Streptophyta > Magnoliopsida > Ericales > Sarraceniaceae > Heliamphora > Heliamphora exappendiculata. The sequence goes on from JAOTRH010094960.1 coordinate 14,206, forward strand.
CTCCGCAAGAGAGGAGATGATGCCGAGAGAGGTGGGAGGGAGAGAGATGGACCGAGAGAAAATAACAGCGAACGACGTTGGGTGGTGGTCGGCGACGCCAAAGGGGTGGTGGTCGACGGTGTGGAGGGTGGTGAGGTGCGGCGACGGTGGTCGATTTGGGAAGGGGCATGCGCAGATCGCGCTGCCATTTATGGCTTTTTACCGATGCTTTTTGATGCTTCTACTGGTTTTGTTTCTTTTTATTTATTATTTTTTTAATTTTTTGTTAATTTTCTAGAACATCCCCATTAATTCTATACTTTGGTACATATATTTATTTAATTTAATATTTGTTTACAAGAGCCACTAGATTTAATTCTCAAATTTCAAACCTAGATTAAATTTACATTATTTTCTTAGAATTTCTTTAACATCACTGAATTTATTGGTGAAGTAATTCCCTAGGATCTCAACACATGCCAAATATTGTATCAATTATCAAAAATCATTTTAAAAAATTTAATTATGTTTAAATAATTAATTGTATAAAATAATAACATACCGGGTCTCCACCACCTACCTCACTTGGGGAATTCTATCCCCGAAATTCGGCTTTCGTGTCAGTTTGAACAATATAGATATTTTAAGCAATCTCTAAATTATGTGTCCTTCCTCTATTTTGTGGTAACATGATAATTTCTTTATACGAGACAAGATCTTTCCCAAATACTCTCGAATGATACCCCAAAGAGTTTGTGAATTTTCTGTTAAAGTCACATTCTGCAGATCCTTTTTAGGCAGACTGAACCTTTTTTATAAATAAGAAAAAATATCAAACTTTTTCATAATAACTTGCCTTAGCACAAAACATAAAACTTGCGGAGGACTGTTGGAACGCGGAAGGAAAAATTTAGAACGGGCGCTGTGACCGTAAAAATAGCGCATGCATTTTTCAGGAAAAACCATATCGACGAATAGATATATTAAGATTAAATACACCTTCAAGAAACTTGTACAAGTTTCTTTGATGCAGAACAACGATCCGAGACGACCCAATGATCTTCCCACGTATATCCCGATGCACACGACCCAATGATCTTCGTGTTTTTCTTCTTCTTAGTTTCTATCTCACACCTTTCTCTCAAGGCAAAAGGAATACACCAGAGGGAGGGGCGGCGGCTAGGGTTTGGGATTAAGGATATCTCCTTGGCTCCTTGCGATATGTATTAATATATCACTTGAGATTTTCATGAAAACTATATATCACTTTCCTAAAACCAAGGAGGAGATATATATTTTCCATAAAATATCCTCTAAACCCCTACTAGGACCGGCCACCTAGGGAGAGATCCTTAGGTGTGCCAAATTCTCATACCGCCCTCCATTATTTAATTTAATCCCCGAATGTTCTCGGCGGCAAAATCGACATTCAAATTAAATTAAATAATTACCGAAATCGATAAGAAAATATTCATGCGTATAATGGGTTACGTGAGGGATCACGAGGAAGTTTAGGGCTTGGGCTAATCGTACGAGAAAATCGGATATCCCCAACTCTGTCCCCGAGTTAGATCCTTTCCCGCACGAGCAGAACTTATTCCACTAAAGATCCTGACTGAACTCCCAGCCCTAACTCAAATTATGTCTTGAGTTTCCAATTATCAAATGCACTGAATTCTTTCCAGGTTTAAGATATAGATTCCAGATAAATCTATTAGGTTACTGACAACCCGATTTAATTATCCTCTTCTCCTTGCAACCGCGTCGCTTAACCTTTTGATATGCCGGATCCAAAGATCCACGGTACAGATTTAGCATAATCAAACCTATAAGTAAAGCACACGAGGAGGAACTCCTCAACCTAAGTCGGACGTGGTTTTCGTTAGTTAATTATCGATCATCAGACAAACAACGCCAGTACTCAACTCATCGGTATTGTTGATCTCATAGAGAAAATCTCAACGATTGATGACTCAAAGTACTGTACACTATCTGAACACAATCAATCAATCACTTCGGAATTAAGAGTTCGTGTAATACATGATAATACGAGATGTGGATCAATTCATATAGTCAGTATAGAATTGATCATCCTGTTGATCTCGCTCAATA